>JAVJIF010010323.1:0-165725 GCA_038442645.1 Agave tequilana
ATATTCATATCTACTTATATGCTTGGTATTGATTGTGTGTGCTCATATTTTGTGTTAAACCAAGAGAGCTTCCAATAGCATCTCAACTCTTATTTAGAGGAATTTAGAGGAGATAGTCCAGAGCCCTTCACTAGGAATTCGGCTACACTCTTTGGTTACACTTAGTGTGTTGCAATTAGCTCTTAATTCCGCATAATTTTTCATTAAATTAGCCATACACCTATCACCCCCCTCTAGGTGTACTTTCATCCACGTCCTGGTATAAGAGATGATGATGTCCTTTTGAGAACTTATCTGTTTTGTGCATGTCAAACCCTACAGGGGATTTAATTATCTGACATGATAAATGAGTTAAGTGATAGATATCAAGGACAAGATGTTGATTAAATAAAATTGTCAGTAATTTAATTTAATCGACGGACATCAGAAATCTTAACGTGGGGAGAATTTAGGCACATAATAATAAGAATCTCGAAAGTAATTTTGAGATAAGGACCGAAGTGCAATTATAACTTTTTAGTGGACTAAATTGTAATTTATGAAATTAAAGGATTCTGATTTGAGTTGAATTTGAGTTTACTAATTTCATTAGAAGTCTGATCCTTATTTGATTCCTAGTAGTCCTTATTGTAGTTTGTATAGAGTCTCCTATAGCTCTTGGCTGAAAAAGGCATTATACGAAAGAAACAAAAAGAGAAAATCCTAGTTTTTAAAAGGCAGCTAAAAAGAACTGAAGGAGCGATCGAAAGTTGAGAGCCCACCCTCTATTTATCTAGTGCTTTAGGAATACGATAGAAGATCGTGAGGTGTTCGAGACGTCTTCCCAGTTCGTAATTGAAGATTGTTAACGAGATCAATCTAGCAAGATCTCGAAGGTATGATTTCTGTTTTCGTTAAATCTATAAGATTGCATGCGCACTACTTTTTGTTGTTTAACCTGTATCCGCTCAAGACGATCTCAGGAGTTTTCCACACTTTCATTCCACCCCATTGGGTGGAGCTTTCTTATATGCTTTGTTTATTTTTGTCGTTTGGCCGACATTATGCCCAATTCTGGGATGTTTTCTCAATGTTTGAAGTAGTAAAATTTGACGACCCATCATTCTACCATCAATATATTCCCCATACATATCATGTGAAGATGGCGTCAAAAAATATTCCTAGTGTTGAATATTATGCGAAGCTGAGCAAAATTAGAGATGCTTGGAAAGGTTTCAGTCTTATTACCTCAATCCGTTTTTCCTTTCCGAAGAATGGGTCTCCCGTATGCGAAGAATCTAATTGTGCCAAACAATGGGAATAATAATATTCAGAGGAAATTAGAATCCTTGTATATAGATGATGAGAAATCACACCAAATCCTTGATCTGGAAAAATTGACTTTTCTTTGTTTAGAAATAACTCATTCTTGTTGAAGAAAGGGTTCATACACCCTTACAAGGACTCGCATCAATTGTGCCAGAGAATGTGAGTGTTTCCAGAATTTGTATGGAAAACGCAGAAATTATTTTTGACAAAGATATCGCTTGGGTGTATGATCCTTGTTAGGAAAAGGCATGTCGAGTAATTGTCCTGGGCAAAGTTCAAACAACACGAAAATCCAAAAAGTTACGTGAAAACAATATCCTATAGTGAAAATTGTAACTACAACGTTCGAACAGGAGAAGAAAATCCCTCGAGCCACGTACTCAGAAAGTAATCCTTTGAAACCTTACCGATTGCTCTAATTTTGTTTGTGTCGGTTCCTATACTCAATCTGACAACTAATCAATATCACTGAAATATCACCGATCTAATTGGCCAGGTCCGTTAATATCAGGTGGGAGGTCGTTTTCCGTTCAATAGAACGATCCTTAATAAAGAACCACCTTTCAATTTCCTTCATTTGTTAAACACCAATTAGACTGGTATAAGTCAGTCTCAATATACTGATATTCAGTATATCCCCTGTATAAAGAAATTAATTCACTTATACAGTACTTGGAGTGAGGTACGCTTAAAGCGAATCTCCTTAAAACAATTACGTCCCCCGCACCGGTGCTAACGGGTAACTGGAGGCTGGTCTTCCAAGATACAACACTCATTCACGGTATTTGGATAGCACTACCAAATCACCGTACGGTCGAACTGTACTTAACCAGTACCTTCACAGGATTATTGAAGCAGCGGGACTAAGACAAATTTCGGGAGAATATTTGCCTTTATTTTGGAGGAGCACCAACTGTAGAGGAAGAAGGAAGGTAGAAGAATATTCTTCTTTGGAAGTCCCAGATTCAGACAACAATTCTATTAAAGAATCTGTTGAATTTTCTGAGCCCTCTTTCAAAACGATTTTTTGCAGAATCTCTTTTGAAAGCAGCTTCAGAAACCGAGTTACTGATTTTCCACTTCCCTTTGGAAGTTACTTCAACTGAGAGAGAGAGAGAATCTCAGTTCAGAACGTAGAGAGAGTTGAATTTGGTGTGTTCTGATTTGGGAAAAAGGAGCGCTATTTATAGCGCTCCGGGAGGGGCAAAAGGGTCCGAACTCAACCAACAGTTGCAACGGTTCGGTCTGAACCATTGCAACGGTTCGTTTCAACCGCAACAACCGTCCAACCGTCGCGACGGTTTATAGGCAGCCGTTGGGCGGGGCGGTTCGGATCCGGATAGGAGCGGGTATGCTCCGCGTAACCCATACCCGTGAGACCCGGTTCAAAAAGAACCAGACCGGGTAGGGAGCCCGAGCCTGAGCCCGAGCCCGGCACCAGTCGGCGGCCGCCAGCGGCGGCGCGCGCGTGCGCATGTGCGGGCTTGGTTTCCTCCCAATCGCGCGCGAAAACTTCAAGTACCCAAAGGGCATGCCCTTGTTCCCATTTTTTTTTATTTAAACACTTCAAACTTTCATCCCATGGCCAATGTGGGACTAATGCCTTTAGCTACTTTTAGTCCTATTTTGACTTTGAATTAGGCAATCTTTAGACTTGAATATCTCATTCATTCGAAGTCGGAATTGAACATGTGAATATACCACGTTCATCCCCAATGGAAGGAGAACACACTCCAACCATCATCCAATTGATTCGATCAATGGATCTCGCCGTAATTCAATTCAAAGATTCACATATATATTCTTCATATTCCAACAATCCCCCACAATGAATGGAGATTCAAGGAATTGACACACAAAGAGACTGACTCTATTGTGAAAGGTACTTTAGAAAAAAACTGCATCAGGATAGGTGAACTAGGTCTTGAATCTTCCATAGCGAAAGCTTTATCGGACTTACTGGCTATTAAGTGAACTAGGTCTTGAACTGTTAGCCGTTAGTGTAAGCCAAGTCAACAAGCTTCACACAGTAACTTTCCAAATCAACTTTGGTTCTCGTTGTGTCCATTTTGGCCTTGAACATACTTGGTTTCAGAGAGTATCTTAGGGAATAACAGCCTCCATAGAAATTCTCAAAGAGCCGACCCAACTCTATACTCACATAGGTGATCGTCCTATTAAGAGTAGTCTACTCTACTCACTTGTTTAGTAACAAGATATATGCATCATTAAAAGCGTTAAGCTTATCCTTAATCCACTTGTAGAAAAGCACTTATGTGCACCTTAGGAATGGATTGGAGTCAAGCTCCCAAGTGCTTACTTACTGAGTCAATCATAACTAGTTTTCCTCTTGAACTTAGTCCGTGGGATCTCTAGTCGCTAAGTGAGGTTTCCATTAAGCTGACTCGGTAAGGTTAGAGTTTTAGACCAATTCCCCTCGATGCGCAGTTTATACGCTCTCCACTTAAACCTTTAGTAAGCGGATCCGCTAAATTATCTTTTGACGAGACAAAGTCAATAAAGATAATTCCATTTGAGAGCAACTGCTTCACAGTAATATGTCTACGACGAATATGTTTAGACTTACTGTTGTATATAACATTTTGTGCCCTAGATATAGCTGCTTGATTATCGCAGTGTATACATATAGCGGGCACTGACTTTTGCCATAATGGCATATCTTTCAAAAATTGTCGAAGCCATTCTGCTTCTTCTCCGGCCTTATCTAAGGCTATGAATTCCGATTCCATAGTGGAACGGACAATACATGTTTATTTGGAAGATTTTCAAGATACCGCTGCTCCTCCTAGAGTAAATACGTATCCGCTAGTGGATTTTGATTCCTCAGAATCTGCAATCCAATTAGCATCACTGTATCTTTCAAGTACAGGTGGATACTGTCCATATCTCAAGGCATATTCCTTGGTATGTCATACGTAACCCAATACTCGTAGTAGAGCAGTCCAATGTTCATCACTAGGGTTACTAGTGTATCTGCTTAACTTGCTTACAGCGTAAGCAATATCGGGTCTAGTGCAATTCATCAAATACATTAGACTTCCGATAATCTGATAATACTCCAACTGGCGTATTCCAGTTCCTGTATTCTTATGAAGGTGGATGTGTGGGAGAAAAGGATTTGTATTCTGTTTTATCCCATGTTCCTTGAATCTTTCTATCATCTTCTCCACGTAGTGAGATTGAGATAGACCGATTCCATCTGGTGTTCTGGTGATTTTAATTCCTAAAATTACATCCGCAACCCCCAGATCCTTCATGTCAAAACTGTTGGATAACATTCTTTTAGTGGACTTAATAATTTCAATATAAGTCCCAAGTATCAACATGTCGTCTACATAAAGACAAACAATGATACATGCATTTTCAACTGTTTTAGTGTAAACACACTTATCGCATTCATTGATAGTGAATCCATCTTTGATCATGACACTATCAAATTTCTCATGCCATTATTTTGGAGCCTGATAAGAATTTTACCAATTTACACACTTTCTATTCTTGGCCCTTGACTATAAATCCTTCAGGTTCCTCCATATATATTTCTTCATTTAATTCATCATTTAATAATGTAGTCTTGACATCCATTTGATAGATATCTAAGTTATACAATACAACAATTGCAATCAACATCCGAATGGAGGTTATTCTTATTACTGGTGAATAAGTATCGAAGTAGTCAAGTCTTTCTTTTTGTCGATAACCTTTGGTTACTAATCTAGCCTTGTACTTATCGATAGATCCATCGGTTTTAATTTTTCTTTTGAAAATCCACTTACACCCATTGGTTTAATGCCCGGAGGCAAGTTTGCCAATTCTCAAGTATGATTACTTAGTATGGATTCTATTTCGCTATTTATAGCTTCTTTCACATTTGTGCTTCTGGGGTTGACATAGCCTCTTTAATGTTTGAGGCTCGCTTTCAATAGCGTATGCTATGAAATCGGGACCAAAAGATTTTGAGAATCTAGATCTCTGACTTCTTCTTGGTTCAATTTTCGCATTAACAGTCGGTTCCTCGGGGCTTTCGTCCTGAATGTCATCTCATGTGTTCTTTTTCCAGAAGTCTTATTTGCTTCCCGTTTGTATGGAAAGATGTCTTCAAAGAACACAGTATCTCTAGATTCGATAATCATGTTTACATGAATATCTGGTATTTCTGATTTATGAACCAGAATATGTAGGCACTACTATTCAAGGCATAGCCTGTAACGCCCCGATCCCACGGATACGGAGACGTTATGGCGACGTACATACGCAGGGCGGAGATACCCTCACGTACGTACGCTAAGCCTCAGTACAGGAAATAGCCTCCATATATACAAGAGTTTCAGCATTAAATAAGTACATGAATACCTGCAGAAAGGGGTTAGTGATTATAACAGATAAGAAAAATAGGGATAAATAAGATAACATAAACAAATCACAAAGATACCTATGAATGGTCTCGAGGACGAGTCTCCTATGTGAATCCAATGGACTATCTGACAATACAATAACTCGGATCTCCAACCTGGGCACGCAAACCCAGGGTCGTCAGAAAGCGACCTAGTGAGTGGTAAAATGAAGGAGGTAGTAATATCTACTATAGTAATACAAGCACGATAACAATATGTAATACATGATGTTGTATTAGTGATACCATATAATAAGCATATAATGAGCAGTAGAAATATATAAACATGTCATCTTTTAATACCATCACTACCTAGCATGTTATCATCGGGTCATGTCTATAGTCGAATCCAGTTTATATAATAAATAATGTTGTCTAGTGGTGACGTGATAGAAATGAACATGCTAGTGGTGACGTGATAGAAGTGAACATGCAGATGGGCATATGCAATATAACCATAATGCGGTGTTGTGCATAGACAGCAATGATGTCTGCAAGGTATACAGAAAATAGAATATATGCAATGCAAAGTATACATATACTTGAGTAGTATGCCATCACAGAAAGTGTAACATGTACCAGGTAAAGTAACAAAGTATACATGTAACATGATAGCGGATAAATGATCAGGTACAGTAACAAGTACGACTAAACAATAGTATACATGTATCAGGCAAGTCATGTTATTTATCCAATAGTAGCAATCAGTACCGCCTGCTTAATCAATCTCTTCCAGTGTCCCATACCACTGGCAGTTCATACTGGAGCCCGCACTCCAGTCGAACCCATCCGGACATGGCATACGGGTACCATTATCCAACGAGAGAATGACCAAATAACAAGTGTTCCCGACGTCACTATTGTGTATATTGTTTTCTTATGTTAATTGGAAACCAACTGGTCGAGGAGCTCTTATCGGGTAGGTCTATCCCGTGCATACCCGGGATCACGGCCTTAAACAGACCCCTGGCTGCTGAGACCAGGGCCAGCCCGCTAAGGCTGTAACATGTAACAGGAACTCAATGAGCTAAAACAATAACGGGAAACGGGAGCTCATGAGTTATAACAGACGGTAGCCAGCACTACCCCGTCCCCTGCAGTGGGATAAATAATGGATCCAGACATCCACCCGACAAGATCTAGTCAACCGTCAAGTCTCCCCCAACCCCATCTTATAGTTCATACATTAATGTACACAGGGTATCAGGAACAAGAACAGTACATGATACAGGTAACACGATAACAGGACTGAGCTCTGTTGATAGCACGAAACACGATAACGGGAAACGGAAAACAATAGATGTGGGATTCTAGAGGTGGCCCCCGTGGCTTGAATCCACGTGGCACTTAGTTCCACACATCGCATATCAACAGCTCACATGTCCAGTAACGGGAATATCAATATCAGAACAGGAAATAATCATGTAACGGGAATACAGGACGAACTACTCAAGTAACAATAATCCATGTGACATAAATAATGATCAATATAACGAGATTACAAGAATATCCATGAGAAATAATATAATCCATGATCCATGTAAAAGGAACACATAGACAATTAATGCATGTAGACCGGTGTGTCTATATAACAGTGGTGTAAGAACATTAAGTAACTGGGCACAGAGTATTGATTGGTCGCTAATGTTCCATATTTAGTATCATATTTCCATACTTATTATAGAATAAAATCTGCATTGTCCTAATTAATTGTTTAATTTATTTGCAGGCTCATTCCTTAAGGAGATGAAGAGAAATGAGCCCAAAAGCCCACCAAATTCTGAATTAAATCAGAATTAATTCGCACTCAGTAAATCAGGGCAAAATCAAGAGGTTGAAAACCGGTTGAGAAGAATCCTCTCAGAATCGATCGGTTAAAGTCAAGAATCAAAGGCCATTTTGTCGCAATCCTGGACTCAAACGAGAAAACCAACTGAAGATAAAAGCAGAACGTGATACCGGGGAGACCCATCAACAGGGTGTGGCCAGGTGGCCACACCCTGGCCGCGGAAACGCGGCCAAAGCCGCGTTTCCGCGGCTTGGTTGTGGAGTTAGGGGGAGCGTTTGCTCCCCCGATCTCTCTGGGATCCTGTAGGTTGGGTTTTTGCCTATAAAAAGCCAGTATTTGCACTGAAAATGGGACGACCATGCAGAGATAGGATTTAGAGTTTTTCATTTTTTTAGTTTAGGTTTTTGTTTCTATTTTTCATGTAATTTAGTTTTAATTTATGTAATTCAGAGGAGATCAGACTTTCATCGAAGAACAAGAATGAAGCCTGAGCTGAGAGTGACACCGGTGTAAGGTTTCTTTCATTTCTTTGATTGTTATGAAATCGAATCTATGTTCTTTCTTTGTATGTACTTCTTTTTAGTTTTCTTCTTCTTCTTCTTTTCTACTTCACTTTCTTTTTGGTACAATTGTCTTCAAGTGAGTCTAAAAGCATCGAAAGAGCCTTGCCTTTGCGAGTGCCACAGATAGCTCATGACGATGGAATTAAGTCTCTCTCTGTATCATTTCATGCTTGAGTTGTCTTGATGATGTAATGTGGAAGAGACCAATACTCAACTCTTAGGGCTATGCGCTGATTGCCTCCACTTCAAGATAACATCGTCGCTAAAGACTCAAGGTAAGCTTTTTGGTGAAAAGAAGGTAAGTAATTATTTTTATTTCTTTTCTTTTATTTCTGTAATTAAATCACCAACACTACATCTCCCAAATCTCTCTTTTTCCATTTCTTTATAAATAGTCATTCTCCATTCTTTTTCACTTTCTCATTCTACCGTTTTCTTTCTAACTTTAACATATTCTTTTTCCTTTTTTATTTCTTAAAAACAAAGAAGAACATTCGTTTTGTTTTTTCATAAAGATTTTAATAAAGAACCTTGAACGCTTCCATCGCAAACCCTCCTTGTAGATCACGACCCGCATAGCCACTTGCTATAGCGGTAAGAATTGAGCACTTGCACATCTTTATTCTAATCTAAAGTTTTGTATTTTATGTGCAGGTTAAGCTTCAATCAAATTTTGGCGCCGTTGCCGGGGAGGGAACGGTGTAGTTATTTTAACAAGTTTTGTGTGTTGTTTCAGGGACTTGAAGATCAAGATTTAGCAATCAAGCTTTGCCAAGAAGACTTGCAAATTCTGTGCCCCTACTCTCGAAAGTAGGAAACAGAATTTCAAGAAATTGCTTTGCAAAATCTGAAAAAATTCATTGGACTACTAAAAACTTTATTTTGCAGGACATATTGCTCGCAAAATTTTAGTTTTTTATATGTCATATTTGTGCTATTTCTGCTATCCAACATCCCTGTTTTAAGTCAACAGTAAAACACTTGTTGAAAGTTAAAAAATTGATTAGACATTTGTTGGCCCAAGGTTACAATCAACCCATGTTTAGTGTATTTTGATGATTACAAAACATATTAGTTATTTGTACTAATATCATTTGTTGTTTAAGTGTGTTTCAGGTTTATTATCATACTAAAAGTACTCTCACTCATATACAAAGTTTTTGGACTCAAGACAAGTCAAATTGGGCTCAAAGTGCAATATTGAAGATCAAGTGAAGATTGCCCATGTTGAAGTCTTGAAGACCTAGAAGCTTGTAAGTGTAGTTTTTGTTAAAGATAGGATATGTAAATTTTGGCTCTAGGATTTGCACACACATGTGTTTTTGAATATGTCTATTTTTTTTGAAAATGGTGTTTCTAAGTTTATGCCTTAGTTTAATACATACATGTATCCAAAGCCTTATATCTTCAAAACTTGTTTAAATACATGTATATAAACTATTTTCAGCATAACACTTAGCTTAAGATTTTTAAAGGAATTTTTACAAATTTTTCTAACTCAAAAATCTGCCCAGAAAAACCTTTTTCCAGGCAGACCGGTCGACCGACCCTAAATATCAGTCGACCGGCTGCTGTGGCCAGACATGCACGAGGCTGTGCATGTCTGCCGGTCGACCGACCCTAAATATCGGTCGACTGATTTTTGTGGTCTGCTCTCTGTATCTTTCGGTCGACTGGGTCGGTCGACCGATAGAAGGAAACTGTGTTTCCTTCTGTGAGATCGGTCGACTGGCAGTCGACCGGAGCCTCAACGGCTCTTTTGCCAGCAGAGCACCGGTCGACCGGCAGTCGACCGGTAAGCCTGCAACAAGCCCAACGGCTCTTTCCTCTTTGGGCATTTCTGAAAATCTGTTTTATGTTTTCTCTTTAACAGAGTTTTTAGGAGTTGTTGGGGTGCTTTTGCAGAAGTTTTTAGCTGGAAAAATCAGAGTTTTTAACCTATTCTCTCCCTATAAATAGTGGAGAATAGGCCTTAGTTAAAAACCAAGAAAAAATAAAGTTTTCATTGTTTTTCAAGAGAAAGAGAAAAATAGTTTAAAGCTTTCATTTCCATTCTTTCAATTGGTTTTTCAGTTGTTGTTTGATCTCTAATAACTCTACAACTGAAGCTTTTCTCACCACACTTCATAGTGCCAAAAATCTCATATTCTTTCTATAGGTGAAGTTGTAAAAGTGTGAGAGTGTTTGTAAAAGAGAAAGAGTGTTGTGGTCTAGTTGAGATCACTAATTTGTAATCTTTTGTTCTTGTGGAGACAAGTTCCTAAGGAGAATTTCTTTGTAAGGTGAAGCTACGGGCTTGAGGTCTTTGGAGGCCTAACTTGTACGGGATCCTAAGGGGATAGGGAAACCCTTCACGGAGGTGAAGGCGGGGACTAGAGCTACGGGCTCGAACCTCGAAACAAATCACCTTGTTTGCGATTGGCTTGGCGTTCTTCTTGCTTAATTTCTTGTTTTAAATTACTTCCAATCTATTGCTTGTGAACTAACTTTTATTTGTGCTATCCTTACTTGTTTGTTTTACTTGCTTTCAATATTTCTTGCTATATTACTTGTGTGCATATCATCATCACATTTCATACTTGGAATTGTTCGATCACACCTCAATACAACACGATTGCATTGCGCACCTCTAACCCATTTTAAAGGGGAATTGGGAGGCAAGTGTTCAGAACCTCGAAAGGGGTATTCGGCACTTAGTTGTGTTTTTGAGAGATCGTTGCATCACTCATCTAATCAAGTTTAAAAAGAGCATTAGATTAGCAATTACACCTATTCACCCCCCTCTAGGTGTATTTCAACATTTGCATTCTAGGCACGAGTCTTTTCAATTCCTTTAATTTATTGTTGAAGAGTGCTGGAGCAAGGTACGTTCGCATTGCATCTAGAATAGGACTCATCTCTTGGTTGATTTACATCACTTTGAGTGAATCTTATTTACATATCTTGTACACTTGCACAAATTGATTTTAAGGGCACCACCATTAACAAGATAAGGTGGGATTTAATCACCCTCCTTAGCCCAAAAATCAGATTTCAAGCACTCACTAACCCAAGCCTAACTAAAAATGAGTAGACGTTGGCCCTAGGGACATCTCGGACTCAATTAGGAGATTATCCTAAGGGGGAAAGGTGTTGGAATTTGACTCCTGCCAAATCAGTGTCTAGGAAAGGGATTAAGGGCCGAAAGCCCGAAGGTTGGTGGTTATTTAATTAAGGAACGTTTTTGACGGAAAACCTCCCACCAACCTTGCCCTGACCTGGCTGATTAGCTTGTGGTCAAAGTCTGCATTATACCTCCCGTGGACAGTCTAACCAGTTAGGAGTCGTCTAGGTCATAGGTCTACCCTAACTTAGTTTAGAATTTTTCTTTTTTGTTTGTTTATTTGTTTGTTTTTCTTTCTTTTTGTTGTATTCTATTGTGTGATATGGCTTATAATAACAATTTTTTCAACTTCAATAATAATCCGTATTACACACCGACTTCATTTTCGGATATTACCAAACCGGCATATCATAACTTTAACCAACCTAGTGTGCCGGATTGGTCTTATCCGAATCAATATAACCCATGCCCCAATCTAATAACTATAATTTCCAGAATGATTTCAACTCTTCACAGAGTCAATGGGGATTCACCTCCCCCGAGTCTAATTTTCAACCAACTTGTCCTCCTTCTCCACCTAGTCCACAATATTTCCAAGATTCATACTCAGTTCCACCAGTCCAAAATAGAAAACCATCAATTTTGGAACTGAGTATGCGTGAGTCCAAACAAAAATCACAAAATCTGATGGACTCACAATTTCATTACCAATTCCAAGACAACACTTCATCTTTTCATCAAAACAATGAACCCATCAACTATAAAAAGATGCTTGAAGCCATGACTCAGGCTCAAAACGCTCATAATCGTGACATAGATATGATGGTCCAATCTCTACGTTCCCACCGTTTGACCAGTTCTGATGTCACTAACCATTCTGTTAGAGCCAAAGAGTCATGTTGTTTTGGAAATCAAGGTTCCATTTCAGAATAATCATTTGAACTTGCCCAAACTCCAAATGATATTGATAGTTTGGCAAGTTATCCTTTGCCTGAAATCGAACTTGAAAATGAATATGATCATGAACCTCAACTTAGTGATTCAATTCTACTTCCTGATTCAATTATGACTCCGGTGTCTTCACCTGATTTCAATCTTTTTCCTGAGTCAACATTGAATCATGTGCCAATTCATAATGAAATTGAATCACTCATTCTTGATGATCATATTGAACTTGACCAATTTTACACTTTTGAAAATCCTATTGACAAATTGGCAAGTTCTCATTTTTTTGATATTGAACTCAATGAGATATGTGACCTAGATTCTCAAATCTGTGATCCAGTTCAACTTTCTGAATCAATATTGACTCCTGTTTTGTTACCAAACTTGAGTAATATTTTAGAGTCAGTTTTGATTCCCACACCTATCGTTCTTGAACTTGAATCACCAATATTAAATCACATTCTATTGTTGGAAAATAAATGTGGACTTGAGTTTCAACTACTTAACTTGGACCCAATTCCTGAACCTATTTCGACTTCTGAACCTTTACTTGACTTAAGTCACCTTCCTGAGTCGGTATTAGTTCCTGTACTTCCTGAGTCCAAGTCAATTATTCTATCTTTTCACACTCCATTCTGGGACGAGGTGGTTGACAAATTTGACTCCGAAATTAATTATAGAATTTGGAAATTAGATGGGGTCAAATATTTAATAAAAATCCTTTATGGATTCATCATTTTAATGGGTTATATTAGAGAAAATTCTGGTGGGTTCCTCCGAACCCCACGAAAAGTTGATTGGGCCACATTTCGTGGACCAATCAGACCACCACCGGAACCACCACCTTAAGGTAACATTTTCCTTCCCTTTCTTCTTTTTCATGCATCTATGCATTAATTCATACATTGAGGACAATGTATGAGATACGTGTGGGGGAGGGTCTAACATAACTTAGTTTTGTTTTTCTTTCTATAAAAAAAAAATTAACATTTTCTTTACTTTTAAAAAAACTTTTTGAAAATAGAAAACAATATTTTGACATATTTTTTGTAAGAAATTAAGTTAATTTTAAGGAATAGGAAAATCCAAATTAGGATTTCTTATACTTGGTCAAAATAAGATATTTGTTTGATTTTTAGGGTTAGGAAGATAATTTGTCAAAGTAATTTAGTCTTGATCTTTACCTTGATGAAATATGCACACTTCATACACTTACACACTTAGGGTTCAAAAACAAAGATTCTTATGCCTTATAAAAATAAAAAATAAAAAAAGAAAAAAAAGATAAACAAATCTAATTATTGATTAGCTAGGTGCTTTGCCTAAGCAAGCCTTAGTATTTATGCGAAAGATGATTAGATAAGTTAAATATATATATATATATATATATATATATATAATATATATATATATATATATATAAAATCCTCTGATTAAGCTGGGTATTTATGCCTAATAAAGCATAAGAATTCACGCCTAAAAGGGGTTCATATAATAAAATCCTTAGTTTTGTGGCCTTGTTTGCTCGAGTCCTTAAGTCCTTGGGTGTTTTCTCACCCGGTGCCCTAAGACCGTTTGGTTTGGGAGTCATCGATTAAGGCTCGTTGCATAGGCAGATTAGAAAGCCTAATAGAACTAAGGAATAATACCACCAAAAAAAAAGTATATAAACATATATATAAATAAATAAGGCATAAGAGTTAGAGTTAATGAACTCTTAGTCAAAATTTTCACAATCACAAGGTGCATATGACTTAGGATAAAGTAACAGACTAGATGAGAAGTACAATTTGACTCCTTACTTTGATTGATAATAAATTTTTGAATAGAGACTATGTTTAGGAATGAAAAATTCAGTCTTCCTATAACTTATAGATTGCTTAAATCTTACAATTATATTTCAAATATTTTCTCTTTCAAAATGCTTTTTGAAAATAATAACTCTTTATTTCACTTTCTTATGGATTTTGTGGGTGCAATCCGCTGAAAACCCTCACGAGACAAAACTCGTCCTCTAGGGGAAACCCAGAGGTTTAACGGCTTGTTGCACATGCTCAGTGCAATCGCGTGACCTGCGAAAGTAGTCTAATAATCCTTAGTATAGTTTAATTGTTTTGCTCGAGGACGAGCAAAAGATAGGTATGGGGGTGTGATTGGTCGCTAATGTTTCATATTTAGTATCATATTTCCATACTTATTATAGAATAAATCTGCATTGTCCTAATTAATTGTTTAATTTATTTGCAGGCTCATTCCTTAAGGAGATGAAGAGAAATGAGCCCAAAATCCCACCAAATTCTGAATTAAATCAGAATTAATTCGCACTCAGTAAATCAGGGCAAAATCAAGAGGTTGAAAACCGGTTGAGAAGAATCCTCTCAGAATCGATCGGTTAAAGCCAAGAATCAAAGGCCATTTCGTCACAATCCTGGACTCAAACGAGAAAACCAACTGAAGATAAAAGCAGAACGTGAAACCGGGGAGACCCACCAGCAGGGTGTGGCCACCTAGCCACACCCTGGCCGCGGAAACGCGGCCAAAGCCGCGTTTTCGCGACTTGGTTGTGGAGTTAGGGGGAGCGTTTGCTCCCCCGATCTCCCCGGGATCCTGTAGGTTGGGTTTTTGCCTATAAAAAGCCAGTATTTGCACTGAAAATGGGACGACCATGCAGAGATAGGATTTAGACTAGTTTTCCATTTTTTAGTTTAGATTTTTGTTTCTCTTTTTCATGTAATTTTAGTTTTAATTTATGTAATTCAGAGGAGATCAGACTTTCATCGAAGAACAAGAATGAAGCTTGAGTTGAGAGTGACACCGGTGTAAGGTTTCTTTCATTTCTTTGATCGTTATGAAATCGAATCTATGTTCTTTCTTTGTATGTACTTCTTTTTAGTTTTCTTCTTCTTCTTTTCTACTTCACTTTTCTTTTTGGTACAATTGTCTTCCAAGTGAGTCTAAAAGCATCGAAAGAGCCTTGCCTTTGCGAGTGCCACTGATAGCTCATGACGATGGAATTGAGTCTCTCTCTGTATCATTTCATTCTTGAGTTGTCTTGATGATGTAATGGGGAAGAGACCAATACTCAACTCTTATGGGCTATGCGCTGATTGCCTCCACTTCAAGGTAACATCGTCGCTAAAGACTCAAGGTAAGCTTTTTGGTGAAAAGAAGGTAAGTAATTGTTTTTATTTCTTTTCTTTTATTTCTGTAAATTAAATCACCAACACTACATCTCCCAAATCTCTCTTTCCCATTTCTTTATAAATAGTCATTCTCCATTCTTTTTCACTTTCTCATTCTACCGTTTTCTTTCTAACTTTAACATAATTCTTTTTCCTTTTTTATTTCTTAAAAACAAAGAAGAAAATTCATTTTGTTTTTTCATAAAGATTTCAATAAAGAACCTTGAACGCTTCCATCGTAAACCCTCCTTGTGGATCACGACCCGCATAGCCACTTGCTATAGCGGTAAGAATTGAGCACTTGCACATCTTTATTCTAAATCTAAAGTTTTGTATTTTATGTGCAGGTTAAGCTTCAATCAAGTATCCATCTAGCGGTATCCAGTGTAATAGCGTCTTAGTGTATCAGTGGTTCACGAACATGCAGTAATAATGTCATGAATCTCCATATCTATGTAAGAGTGAGACATGTACCTGGAACATCATGAAATAACGGTATCTAGTGCGTTCGGTGCATTAGAATGTCTGTGGGACGGTGATACTAGCACATGAAATATCTGTGTCGCGTATCCATGGCATAGTGACAATATACATGCAGCAGTAACGAAGTGACAATATCTAGTGAATTGGTGTATCTATGTACCGGTGGGACATAGTGTTGCGTGTAAGAGGATCTGTGTAAAGGTGATACATGTACATAAGATAACGGTGTCCCGTGTGACAGGATATCCAAGTCATGGTGTGAATACTAATGTTAGCGTCTGGAATAGCATCTACTCGAGTGTCAACTACTGCTAATAAGAATAACGATTCCTATATTCTGAATACGGTAGGTGCCACCAAATTATTATATATACATAATTATCTATTTTAATTATCAATTTATTGGCTACTTTACTTGTGACAAATGTTAACTTCTGGATCTCGATAACTAAACAATCATCCATATATAGATATCCATTCATTTATAATAAATCAGGTAAGAAAATAAAGTATGATAACAATCATGTATGATTTCATTATATTTTAATAACAATCATGTATGGTTTAATTACAAGGATTTACCAACAATTACATTTTATTAAACGATAATAATAATGATTTCTGAGAATCAAGTTTTATTAAATAAGGCAACCAAGCAAGATCACTAAACATGATAAAATATAATTCATAAAAGAAAAACACTCACAATCTAGCCATGGGAAGGTAGCTCTCTTTCTCACGATCGCAACGAATCCAGAATCGTCCAAATCGAACACCGGATGCTCCAGATATCGCCCGAACACTAAAAGTAATAGAAATGGGTTAAATATGTAATAAAAATATTTCAAATGCAAATACTGAAATTTAGCAGGGGGTTTTCTCTAATCTTACCTTTATTGGGTTTTGGAAGCGGGTTGGGTGGCAAACGGGTTGGGTTTGGATCCAATACCCAAACCCATAACTTAAGTTAAATGGATATGGGTATTTTGGGTTAATGGGTACCAACTCACCCAATAGGGTTAATGTGTTCGGGTTCATACCCAAACCCAGCAGCAGCAGCAGCGACAGCTGCTGCTGTCGCCCACTAGCCGGCCACCGGCCGGGCTGGCCGGTGGCGCCCGTCGCGGCTCAGGCCGGCAGTGCCCTCCGCGGCCGTAGCCGGTCGCGGTCGGCGGCAAAGGGAGGAAGGAGAGGAGTGAGAGAGGGTGAGAGAGAGAGATAAGGAGAGAGAGAGAGAGAACAGGGCAGCAGCGCTGCCCTGTGCCTGGTCGCGCAGCTGCGCTGCCACGACGACCGGCGGCGACTGGCGGCGGCGCTAGGCCGCCGGGGCGGCCTGCAACTCGCACAGAGAGGAAGAGCGAGAGAGAGAGAGAGAGTGAGGGAGAAGAATCACTGGAAAGAAAAGAAAGAAAAGAAGAAGAAGAACAGGGGAAGAAGAAGAAGAAGAAGAAAAGAAGAAGGAAAAGAAAAGGAGAAGAAGAAGAGAAGAAGAAAAAGAAGAAGAAAGGAAAGGTGGCGCCCGGGCTGGTGGTACGGCGGTGGCGCGCCGGCCACCACGACCGCGTGGCCGCAGGCGTGTGTCTTGGCCACCCCGCAGGCTTGGAACAGTGGGAGGGAGAGAGAGAGGCAAGAAATAGGGAGAATTTGAGAGAGAGAGATGGTTAATTAGAGAGATAATTAAAGAGAGAGAGAGAGCGCGAGAGAGATTTAAAGGGGAAAGGGAGAGAGAAGCGGTGGGGAATTCTCCAGAGAAGGGAAGAAGGGGAAAGAAAAAGAAAAGAAAAAGAAAAGGATTTAATTAATTAAATTAATATTATTTAATTTAGTCCCGATTCGACTAGTCCCGAACAGTTACCAAAAATTATAGAAAATAGAGAATATTATCCTGAGATATAATATGAAAACGGTTTGAAGAAATTCAATCTTATTTGCAAATTAAAAATCCTGGAAGGTTTGCCCGATACTGGGCGATACCGGTTTGGCCGGATTTTTCATAAATTCAGAAAAATCTCCAAAAATATCCTAACATAGAAAATAGGATTTTAAGGCACAAGGTGAAAGCAGATTCTCTAAATTCAACTCCATTTGTGAATTAATAATCGAAGAGCTGATTCTCGGTATCGGTCGACACCGACTACGGAGATTTTTCAAAATAATCTAGAAAAATTCCAAAAAATTCTGAAAAATGTAAAATATTGAAAAATAATATCTGAAACTGAAATCGGCTCAATCTGACTAATAGAAAGGTCAAATCAATTTGTACGCTGTATCGAGTACTGATACGATGATACGTACATCAGGGAGCAGGGGGTTACATTTCTCCCCACCTTACAAAAAATTTCGTCCTCAAAATTTCAATTTAGGCGTAAGAACAATATTCAGCCACAAAGCCTAAATGTTACGAGCAAAAAACGCTTCCGCTGTGCACTCTGATATCGCTAGTGAAAGCGAGATGGAGAATTTGTGCTGTGAGTCAAAGATAGAGAATGGAATCCATAGGATGAAGAGAAAACAAGAAGAAAATCAGCATATTCTGAGTGAAAACTGAAATAAGGGAATAGAAAAGCATCGAGGAAGGAATTTTCAATGTCATGGTATTCTTGTAATCATAGCTGGAATTCCCAAGTTCAGATACAGGTGAGTTCTCATCTGAACCTAATTGTACTGTTGGTAAGAGCCCGAGTATTGATCTAGGTGGTTACCCACACCAGATGTGAACCTAGGCTCTGATACCACAATGTAACGCCCCGATCCTACGGATACGGAGATGTTATGGCGACGTACATACGCAGGGCGGAGATACCCTCACGTACGTACGCTAAGCCTCAGTACAGGAAATAGCCTCCATATATACAAGAGTTCCAGCATTAAATAAGTACATGAATACCTGCAGAAAGGGGTTAGTGATCATAACAGATAAGAAAAACAGGGATAACTAAGATAACATAAACAAATCACAAAGATACCTATGAATGGTCTCGAGGACGAGTCTCCTATGTGAATCCATGGACTATCTGACAATACAATAACTCGGATCTCCAACCTGGGCACGCAAAATCAGGGTCGTCAGAAAGCGACCTAGTGAGTGGTAAAATGAAGGAGGTAGTAATATCTACTATAGTAATACAAGCACGATAACAATATGTAATACATGATGTTGTATTAGTGATACCATATAATAAGCATATAATGAGCAGTAGAAATATATAAACATGTCATCTTTTAATACCATCACTACCTAGCATGTTATCATCGGGTCATGTCTATAGTCGAATCCAGTTTATATAATAAATAATGTTGTCTAGTGGTGACGTGATAGAAATGAACATGCTAGTGGTGACGTGATAGAAGTGAACATGCAGATGGGCATATGCAATATAACCATAATGCGGTGTTCTACATAGACAGTAATAATGTCTGCAAGGTATACAGAGAATAGAATATATGCAATGCAAAGTATACATATACTTGAGTAGTATGCCATCACAGAAAGTGTAACATGTACCAGGTACAGTAACAAAGTATACATGTAATATGATAGCGGATAAATGATCAGGTACAGTAACAAGTACGACTAAACAATAGTATACATGTATCAGGCAAGTCATGTTATTTATCCAATAGTAGCAATCAGTACCGCCTGCTATTTTAATCAATCTCTTCCAGTGTCCCATACCACTGACAGTTCATACTCGAGCCCGCACTCCAGTCGAACCCATCCGGACATGGCATACGGGTATCATTATCCAAAAGAGAGAATGACCAAATAACAAGTGTTCCCGACGTCACTATTGTGTATACTGTTTTCTTATGTTAATTGGAAACCAACTGGTCGAGGAGCACTTATCGGGTAGGTGTATCTTGTGCATACCCGGGATCACGGCCTTAAACAGACCCCTAGCTTCTGAGACCAGGGCCAGCCCGCTAAGGCTGTAACATGTAACAGGAACTCAATGAGCTAAAACAATAACGGAAAATGGGAGCTCATGAGTTATAACAGACGGTAGCCAGCACTACCCCGTCCCCTGCAGTGGGACAAACAATGGATCCAGACATCCACCCGACAAGATCTACTCAACCGTCAAGTCTCCCCCAACCCCATCTTATAGTTCATACATTTAATGTACACAGGGTATCATGAACAAGAACAGTACATGATAAATGTAACTGTTGGCCCGATGGCCCATCACTCTAGTTTTGATGATGATTAACTCATGTAGTTATGTTTACTAATGATCTTGTGTTTAATTAGTGACAGATTTATGATCAAGATCTTAGTAGGTACATAGCTTCAACAAATCGACCGTCCAGAGAGTTCTGCTCTCTGGAAAGTCCCCGGTCGACCGCGCAGTCGACCGGATAGAGAGACTTGCTCTCTGTATCCTGACTCGGTCAACCGACCGGTCGACCGATGGCACAACGGTCTGAAATATGACCATTGGCCGGTCGACTGGGCAGTCGACCGACAGGCCTGACAGACCTCCAACGGCTAGTTTTTCTAGCCCTATAAATTTGCGGGCTTGGGCATTGTTTTTCTCCAAGATTTTCAAGTGGGTTTTCACCAGTTTTTCCTGAACTATTTAGAGGTTTTCCTCCACTTGATTTAGAGCAAATATTTCCAATCAAAAGGGGAGTTTTATCTAGAGTATTTAAAAGAGATTCTTTGAGTTTTCCTCCACCATTCTCATCCTTGTTTTTCTCACAAACACTTGAGCAACCCATTGAGCTATTCATTCTATAGGAGTGTTTTTGTGAGAGTGTTTTTTGGTGATCAAAGTGTTTAGATCACCAAGAGATCATTTCTTATACTTTGAGGAGGCGGACGTGTGTGTCCGCGGTGTTTCGAGTTCGGGTGCGAACTTGTTGGTTTGAGGTGCGGCCTCGGCGAGCCGGTGGGCTTGCGGTGTGTACGGACTAGGGAGTCCGAGAGTTGTAGGTGTTGCTGCAGCGTGTGATCCATTGGGATCGATTATAGTGAAAATCCTTCGTGTGTTGAAGGCGGGGATGTAGAGCAAGTGTGCTCGAACCTCGAAACAAATCCCTTGTGTTTGCGATTGCTCTCTCTCTCTCTCTTTGTCTCTTGTCCATATCTTGCATGCTTATATTGTGTTTATCTTTTCATGCTTGATATACATTGTATGCTATATTGATATACTTGCTTGGGATTGTTTGCTAACACTTGTATTCAACCAAGAGAGCCAACGCGGCACCTCAACCCTTATCTAGGGGAATCTAGAGGAGTTTGTCAAGAGCCCTTCACGGGGAATTCGGCAACACTCTTGTGTTATACGTGGTGTTTAGTGTAAGAGTTTAGATTAGGTCATAATAGTTTTTACTTCCGCATTATTTGGCATTAAGTGACCATTAGATTAGCCATCACCTATTCACCCCCCCTCTAGGTGAACTTACAATTGGTATCAGAGCCAAGTGCTTTTGATTTGGGTCTTACAACCTAGAGTTAAAGATCCTCATTTTTAGGCTAATCACTATTTTTGTACACACACCATGGATTTCATGTCACCACCCATGTTTGACATTCTTAACATCCAAATTTGGAAGGTTAAGATGTCCTTGTACCTCAAGGCCCTAGGCATTCATGTTTACCTTGCCATCACTAATGATTATTGTTTAAATGGCAAGAATTTTGAGGCTAATGCAAAAGCCCTACATTCTTTAAAGAGTACCCTAAATGATGACTATTTATCTAGGGTTTCTAATGTTGATTCGGCTTTTGTAGCATGGAACATCATCACCTCCCTTGGCGAAAAGGATCTATATTATGCCGGGAGCGATTCGGACGTTGGAAGCATCACCTCCAACGTGTGCCATATGGTCCAAGGGGATAACCCACTTGAGGTAACTACCGAATCCGCGGTAGATGAAGATAATGATATGTCATATGATGAGATTACCACTTTTTGTCAACTCCTACTTGAGAAATATGACATGATTAAAAAGGAAAATAAAAATTTGAAAAAGAAGTTTGATTGCATGCTTAATGAAAAAGATTCATTAGAAAATAAGGTTGCATGCATTGAAGAAGAAAATAAAGATTTGAAAAATGAAAATATTTCCTTGATGTCTAAATTGAATGATTTGTGTGAAGGAAATATGACTTTGAAAAATGAAATTATTTTGGTGGAAAACAAAAGGAAGTTGTTTTTCAAGAAATTAAATCTTTGAAAAGAAAAATTGTTGAAAAAGAAAAAGGTTTTGTTTCTAAAAATAACAAGAAAAATGACTCTATATGTCATCTTTCTCTACATGCCACCATTGATGATAATGAGATTAATCTTTTGAAAAATAAAATTAATAGTTTGAGCTCAACCTTGAGCTCTTGTGCATTTAACCACACTAGATTGGAGTCTATGTTTTCTAAGAAACAAACTCCACACATTCATGCACAACATCATCATGCATATGCTTATGTTGCACGACATGATCACACTAACACACATAAGCATCCTAAGGTGTACAAGTGTACACATTGTGGCCGCAAAGGCCATTTAGCAAAGTTTTGTTTTGATAAGATGCATCATTTAAATTTTGCTAATAAAAATGTTTGGGTTCCTTACGAGACTAACCCCCAAGGACCCAAAAGAAAATGGGTACCAAAACTCCCACCGTGTGTTTTTGATGTAGGTGAGGGCTCTCACAAGACGTGAGAGATTTGGTGCCTTGGTGGTGGTTGCATGGACTTGAAGGACATACATTTGATGCACCGCTATCAAGGAGTTTTGGTGGGACGACCACCATGTTTGGAGCTTTGGAGTATAGTTCATGTGTTTGTAACTATCTCTAAAACTCTTAGTTTTGTTTACATGCTTATTCATTTGTGATATCATATAGCATGTTCATGTTTTTATGTGTTTTGTGCTTCATGAGATATATAACTTGTTTAGATATAGATTCTATTAAAACTTGGATTTATACATGTACAAATAGTGAGAACAAATTGATTCATATATGTTTGCACTTCATGCTCATTTGTGCCCACTGAATGCACATGTATAAGCTAGTTTTGATGATTCTTTCATTTGTACTTGTTTTGCCTATTTTCATGTTTTTACTTCATGTATATGTATTTTGTATTCAAATCTAATAAATATACATGTATACCCGTGAGTCTCTTGCCTTCATGCAAATACCTTTAATAGACTCTTTTATGTTTGGGATATGTATGCGTATTATTAGATTTAGATAAATCATACATATACCTAGAAGTTTTTTTTTGTTTTAATGAAAAATGAATTTTTATGATTTGTTTCATGTTCATTTTGAGCCTTAATGACTATTTTCATGAAAATGCTATTTACATAATCTTTGAACACTCACACTTTATTTGTTTGTCATGACTTTGATTCATGAACACTTTTATGAGCTTAATCGATTTTGAGTGTCAATTCTTGTGTAATTGGTATGATTCATGAAATACATATGTTTTGGTTTCATGTTTTTGAAGGATCTTTAACTAGTTTTTTAAAAATTAATTTAACTAGTTATTTATTCTTCAATGTTTATGAGATATACACATAATCCTATTATTGTTTCAATTGGTATCATTGAATCGTTTCAATTGGTATCAATTTGACTCTATTTTTGTATATACTCATATTTTGTTTTCTTATATATGTATGTATCAATTTCAATTGGTATACTCATTTTTCATACATATATATGATTTGTTTTGTGCTTAAGTTAAAATCGATTTCCATGTTTAAAAACACAAATTTTGTTTATGCTAAGCTTACTTCAAATTTTTTTTAAGTTTATGCATTATGTTTTAAAAATTGGTATCAAAATAAAAATTATGTTTATTTGATATCTCAAAATTTGTTTTAAGAAAGGAAAATTCAAAATTTTGTTTCATAAAGAAAAATTCAAAATTTTTTTATTTGTATTGCCTATATGCAAGGAGAGCTTAACATCTCTTCTACATATAGATTCATGTTGAGTATATTATATGTTGAGGAGCTTGACAACTCTTCTTTATGTGATACACGTGTGTAGGGGGAGCTTCACATCTCCTCTTATGCATTACATATTATACGTTATGTGAATTAGGCTTGTCATCCCTCTTTCATGTAATGTATATGTGTAGGGAAGTTACTTAACCGTCTTCCTCTTCATGAATGTATATCGCATATAACTTTTATTGATATGTTTGATTTGACCCCTTATTGATCTCTTTGTTTATGACAAAAAGGGGGAGAAAATTTGTTGATTGTGTTTTTACCCTTTTGTTGATGATTGACAAAAAGGGGGAGAAAGATTTTGGACTTATATGCATGTTTTGTGAAAAAGATTGTTTATGCATATATGTTTTGTTTTGCAAATAGAAGAAAAAGAATTTGATGTGTTTTATGCTTGAGTGCATGTTTATCTCCATACATTTGCATACATGTTTATGTGCTTTATTGCATATCTATTTGTTTTTGTGTTATGCATGAGTTATGGGGGAGCTTCTTTGAAGCTTTACTTTAATCCATGCATATATAACTTCATGAGTTTTGTCATCATCAAAAAGGGGGAGATTGTTGGCCCGATGGCCCATCACTCTAGTTTGATGATGATCAACTCATGTAGTTATGTTTACTAATGATCTTGTGTTTAATTAGTGACAGATTTATGATCAAGATCTTAGTAGGTGCATAACTTCAACAAAGGATTTGAAGTCAAGTTTTGGAGGTAGCACGGTGTTTGGACCAAGTCAAGAAGGCTTCAAGAGAAGACTTCAAGAAGATGAAGACTTGTGTGTAGGTTTGTTTTTAGAAGATTTTGTTTTAGTTAAAATGTAAAGGATAGAGTAGTTGGTGGATTGCTCAAGTACATATACACACACACACTCTTGATTTAGTTTTGTTTTTACAAAAGATTTTCTATTTTAGAAAATACATGTTTGGATTTTGGTTTTCAAGTTTATATCTTTTATCCAAAATCACGTTTAGAGCTTAATGTCAAAAACATAGATATTTCACCATGTTTGTGTAATGGATCATATCCATACACACTATGCTTAAAAGTAGTTTAAATATCTTGTTTTTATATTTGGAGAAGTTTTGGAAAAACAAGTTTTGGAAAAATCAAGTTTGGAAAAATACCGTTTTGTTTTGAGCCAATTTTTCCAACTTACAAAAATAGTCCAAATCATTTTGTAACATGCCTTGATTTTGTGCAAGCATGTTTGTTTATCAAAGTATATTGGTAAAACTATTTTTGTAGATTTTCTGTAAATTTATGGGATTTTATTTTTAGCCAAAAAGACTTAGTTTTAAATCCCAGTTTTCTGACCTGGCTTCAGCCGGTCGATCGAGCCGATCGACCGACGTGCACGGACGTGCACGCCAGTTCTGGCAGGAGGGCCGGCCGACCGACCCGGTCGACCGGTCAGAGAGCTCTGCTCTCTGGACAGAGAGACTTGCTCTCTGTATCCTGACTCGGTCGACCTATCGGTCGACCGATGGCACAACGGTCTGAAATATGACCGTTGGCCGATCGACCGGGCGGTCGACCGACAGGCCTGACAGACCTCCAACGGCTAGTTTTTCTAGCCCTATAAATTTGGGGGTTTGGGCATTGTTTTTCTCCAAGATTTTCAAGTGGGTTTTCACCAGTTTTCCTGAACTATTTAGAGGTTTTCTCCACTTGTTTAGAGCAAATATTTTCAATCAAAAGGGGAGTTTTATCTAGAGTGTTTAAAAGAGATTCTTTGAGTTTTCCTCCACCACTCTCATCCTTGTTTTCTCACAAACACTTGAGCAACCAATTGAGCTATTCATTCTATAGGAGTGTTTTTGTGAGAGTGTTTTTTGGTGATCAAAGTGTTTAGATCACCAAGAGATCATTTCTTGTACTTTGAGGAGGAGGACGTGTGTGTCCGCGGTGTTTCGAGTTCGGGTGCGAACTTGTTGGTTTGAGGTGCGGCCTCGGCGAGCCGGTGGGCTTGCGGTGTGTACGGACTAGGGAGTCCGAGAGTTGTAGGTGTTGCAGCACCGGGTGATCCATTGGGATCGATTATAGTGGAAATCCTTCGTGTGTCGAAGGCGGGGATGTAGAGCAAGTGTGCTCGAACCTCGAAATAAATCCCTTGTGTTTGCGATTGCTCTCTCTCTTTGTCTCTTGTCTATATCTTGCATGCTTATATTGTGTTTATCTTTTCATGCTTGATATACATTGTGTGCTATATTGATATACTTGCTTGGGATTGTTTGCTAACACTTGTATTCAACCAAGGAGCCAACGCGGCACCTCAACCCTTATCTAGGGGAATCTAGAGGAGTTTGTTCAGAGCCCTTCACGGGAAATTCGGCAACACTCTTGTGTTATACGTAGTGTTTAGTGTAAGAGTTTAGATTAGGTCATAATAGTTTTTACTTTCGCATTATTTGGCATTAAGTGACCATTAGATTAGCCATCACCTATTCACCCCCCCCTCTAGGTGAACTTACAGTAACATGATAACAGGACATGAGCTCTGTTGATAGCACGAAACACGATAACGGGAAACAGGAAACAATAGATGTGGGATTCTAGAGGTGGCCCCCGTGGCTTGAATCCACGTGGCACTTAGTTCCTCACATCGCATATCAACAGCTCACATGTCCAGTAACGGGAATATCATTATCAGAACAGGAAATAATCATGTAACGGGAATACAGGACGAACTACTCATGTAACAATAATCCATGTGACATAAATAATGATCAATATAACGAGAATACAAGAATATCCATGAGAAATAATATAATCCATGATCCATGTAACAGGAATACATAGACAATTAATGCATATAGACCGGTGTGTCTATATAAAGTGGTGTAAGAACATGAAGTAACTGGGCACAGAGTATCCATGTAGCGGTATCCAGTGTAATAGCGTCTCAGTGTATCAGTGGTTCACGAACATGCAGTAATAATGTCATGAATCTCCATATCTATGTAAGAGTGAGACATGTCCTGGAACATTATGAAATAACGGTATCTAGTGCGTTCAGTGCATTAAAATGTCTGTGGGACAGTGATACTAGCACATGAAATATCTGTGTCGCGTATCCATGGCATAGTGACAATATACATGCAGCAGTAACGAAGTGACAATATCTAGTGAATTGGTGTATCTATGTACCGGTGGGACATAGTGTTGCGTGTAAGAGGATCTGTGTAAAGGTGATACATGTACATAAGATAACGGTGTCCCGTGTGACAGCATATCCAAGTCATGGTGTGAATACTAATGTTAGCGTCTGGAATATCATCTACTCGAGTGTAAACTACTGCTAATAAGAATAACGATTCCTATAATCTGAATACGGTAGGTGCCACCAAATTATTATATATACATAATTATCTATTTTAATTATCAATTTATTGGCTACTTTACTTGTGACAAATGTTAACTTCTGGATCTCGATAACTAAACAATCATCCATATATAGATATCCATTCATTTATAATAAATCAGGTAAGAAAATAAAGTATGATAACAATAATGTATGATTTCATTATATTTTAATAACAATCATGTATGGTTTAATTACAAGGATTTACCAACAATTACATTTTATTAAACAATAATAATGATGATTTCTGAGAATCAAGTTTTATTAAATAAGGCAACCAAGCAAGAATACTAAACATGATAAAATATAATTCATAAAATAAAAACACTCACAAACTAACCATGGGATGGTAGCTCTCTTTCTCACGATCGCAACGAATCCAGAATCGTCCAAATCGGACACCAGATGCTCCAGATATCGCCCGAACACTAAAAGTAATAGAAATGAGTTAAATATGTAATAAAAATATTTCAAATGCAAATACTGAAATTTAGCAGGGGGTTTTCTCTAATCTTACCTTTATAGGATTTTGGATGCGGGTTGGGTGGCAAACGGGTTGGGTTTGGATCCAATACCCAAACCATAACTCAAGTTAAATGGATATTGGGTATTTTGGGTTAATGGGTACCAACTCACCCAATAGGGTTAATGGGTTCGGGTTCATACCCGAACCCAGCAGCAGCAGCAGCAGCAGCGACAGCTGCTGCTGTTGCCCACTAGCCGGCCACCGGTCGGGCTGGCCGGTGGCGCCCGTCGCGGCTCAGGCGGCAGTGCCCTCCGCGGCCGTAGCCGGTCGCGGTCGGCGGCAAAGGGAGGAAGAAGAGGAGTGAGAGAGGGTGAGAGAGAGAGATAAGGAGAGAGACAGAGAGAGAGAACAGGGCAGCAGCGCTGCCCTGTGCCTGGTCGCGCAGCCGCGCTGCCACGGCGACTGGCGACGGCGCTAGGCCGCCGGGGCGACCTGCGCCCGCGCACAGAGAGGAAGAGCGCGCGAGAGAGAGAGATAGAGAGTGAGGGAGAAGAATCACTGGAAAGAAAAGAAAGAAAAGAAGAAGAACAGGGGAAGAAGAAGAAGAAGAAGAGAAGAAGAAAAGAAGAAGGAAAAGAAAAGGAGAAGAAGAAGAGAAGAAGAAAAAGAAGAAGAAAGGAAAGGTGGCGCCCGGGCTGGTGGTGCGGCGGTGGCGCGCCGACCACCACGGCCGCGTGGCCGCAGGCGTGTGTCTGGGCCACCCGCAGGCTTGGAACAGTGGGAGGGAGAGAAAGAGACAAGAAATAGGGAGAATTTGAGAGAGAGAGAGATGGTTAATTAGAGAGATAATTAAAGAGAGAGAGCGCGAGAGAGATTTAAAGGGGAAAGGGAGAGAGAAGGTGGTGGGTGGAAAGGCGGTGGGGAATTCTCCAGAGAAGGGAAGAAGGGAAAGAAAAAGGAAAAGAAAAAGAAAAGGATTTAATTAATTAAATTAATATTATTAATTTAGTCCCGATTTGACTAGTCCCGAACGGTTACCAAAAATTACAAAAAATAGAGAATATTATCCTGAGACATAATATGAAAACGGTTTGAAGAAATTCAATCTGATTTGCAAATTAAAAATCTTGGAAGGTTTGCCCGATACTGGGCGATACCGGTTTGGCCGGATTTTTTTATAAATTCAGAAAAATCTCCAAAAATATCCTAACGTAGAAAATTGGATTCTAAGGTACAAGATGAAAGCAGATTCTCTAAATTCAACTCCATTTGTGAATTAATAATCGTAGAGCCGATTCTCGGTATCGGTCGACACCGACTACGGAGAATTTTCAAAATAATCTAGAAAAATTTCAAAAAATTCTGAAAAATGTAAAATATTGAAAAATAATATCTGAAACTGAAATCGGCTCAATCTGACTAATAGAATGGTCAAATAAATTTTTATGCCGTATCGAGTACTGATACGATGATACGTACATCAGGGAGCAGGGGGTTACATAGCCTATGAATATGCAGTCCATAGTTTTTGCTCCCAACTTAGTCTTTTTAGGTAATGGTGCTAGCACTTTTGCAAGGCACCCCCACATTTTGAGGTAATGGTAGGAAGGTATCCTTCCATGTCATAACTCAAATAGTATAAGACCAAGTATTCTTGTGGGGTATTCTGTTTAGAATATAATTTGCAGTTAACAGAGCTTCCCCCCAAAACTTCTGCGGAGCTCCAGAACTTACGAGCATGGGATTGACCATCTTCTTCAAAGTTCTGTTCTTCCGTTCAGCAATTCCATTTTGCTGAGGAGTATATGGTGCTGTTGTTTGATGGATTATACCAAATTTAGCACATAACTCACTAAAATCATTTGATTCATATTCTCCGCCTCTATCGGATTTTAGAATCTTGATATTCTTATTGAGTTAATTCTCAACTTCGGCTTTATATGTTATAAACATATTCATTGCCTCATCCTTATTGTTTAAAATATACACATAACAGTATCTTGTACAGTCATCAATAAAAGTAATAAAATACTTTTTCCTTCCTCTAGTTGGCATAAACTTCAAGTCACACAGATCGCTATGAATTAACCTTAAAGGTTCTGTATTTCTATCAATTGAGTGAAATGAATTTTTCGCTAACTTGGCCTCAACACAAACCTCACACTTGCGAATTTCTTCCAAGTTGAGTTTAGGAATATATCCTAAATTAGACAAGTTCTTTAAAGACTTGTAATTTACATGCCCTAATCTAGCATGACATAAAGTAGGAGACTCAAGCAAATAAACAAAAGTTTTTCCTTTATTTATAAGCTTTGGGTACAAATACATAGACTTTTTATCTACCACTGCAACATTGGCTTTAAAAAGTCCATCAACAAGATAACCCTTTCCCACATACATCCCACCCTTAGTAAGTACAAATTTATCTGATTCAAAAACTATTCTAAATCCTTTCTTACTAAGTATTGATCCAGAGATCAGATTCTTGCGGATATCTGGAACATGTAGCACATCGTTCAGAGTAAGCTCTTTTCCAGATGTCCATTTCAGGATGATCTTGCCTTTTCCTTCAACCTTGGAGATAGCTGAGTTTCCCATGAATAGTTGCTCATCTTGCTCTAGATTTTGATATTCAGAGAATAATAATTTCTCAGAGAAGATGTGCCGAGTAGCCCCAGTGTCTACCGACCAATCCTTATTGTTGGTTGTCAGATTCACTTCTGACACCACAGCTGAAAGGCTTGGCGACGCATGGTCGGTCAAGTTTGCCTGTGGATGGTTCTTCTTATTCTTTTTGAGACGGCTGCGACATTCATTCGCCTTATGCTCTTCTTTGTTGCAGATGTAGCAGGTTCCCTTGAAGCGCATGTTCTTGCCTTCTTGGACCTTGCCTTTGTACCCTTGGGCAGTCTTCTTCCGCTTTAAACCTTTGGAAGTAGACGCTTTTACCTTTGAGTCTTCAATCACATTGGCTTTGGCTTCATAGGAGTTCTTACTTCTCCTTTTCTCGGACTTTCGGTTGTTCTCCTCGATTCGAAGCCTCACAATGAGATCTTCCAACTTCAGCTCCTTTCGCTTGTGCTTCTGGTAGTTCTTGAAATCTCTCCATGCAGGTGGGAGTTTCTCCACGATAGTAGCAACCTGAAATGTTTCAGGTAGAATCATACCTTCGGCTTCTATCTCGTGCAAGATAAGTTGGAACTCTTGCACCTGACTGATTACAGTCTTGTTGTCCACCATCTTGTATTCCAGAAATCGTTCTACGACGAACTTCTTGGTACCTGCATCCTCAGTCTTGTATTTCTTATCAAGACTGACCCATAACTTCTTTGCCATTGTGATAGGACTGTAGACATTGTAAAGAGAGTCATCCAGTCCATTTAAAATATAGTTTCAGCAAAGGAAGTCACCTTGAGTCCATGCATCGACTGCAAGGACTGAGTCCTAATCAGTTCCAAGTTTTGGTGGATCTTCTTGCAGGAATTTGGCCAGATGCAGAGTGGTCAAGTAGAAGAGCATCTTCTGTTGCCACCTCTTGAATTTTGTGCCATCAAATTTTCCTGGCTTCTCCGGCTTCGGGCTAGGAAGTGGAGTAGGCATCAAAGCTTGTAGCTGCATGTTTGGTGCCTTGCTAGAGCTATCTTGATTAGTCTCAGACATTTTTTGCAAGTTCAAGCAGAACAGAAGTAAGAAACTTCAATATGTAATTGTCTTAAGAATGTTGGTTCCTATACTCAATCTGACAACTAATCAATATCACTGAAATATCACCGATCTAATTCGCCAGGTCGGTTAATATCAGGTGGAAGGTTTTCCGTTCAATAGAACGTTCCTTAATTAAAGAACCATCTTTCAATTTCCTTCCTTGGTTAAACACCAATTAGACTGGTATAAGTCAGTCTCAATATACTGATATTCAGTATATCCCCTGTATAAAGAAATTAATTCACTTATACAGTACTTGGAGTAAGGTACGCTTAAAGCGAATCTCCTTAAGACAATTACGTCCCCCGCACCGGTGCTAACGAGTAACTGGACGCTGGTCTCCCAAGATACAACTCTTTCACGATATTTGGATAGCACTACCAAATCACCGTACGTTCGAACCGTAGTTAACCAGTACCTTTACAGGATTATTGAAGCAGCAGAACTAAGACATATTTCGGGAGAATATTTGCCTTTACTTTGGAGGAGCACCCACTGTAGAGGAAGAAGAAAGGTAGAAGAATATTCTTCTTTGGAAGTCCCAGATTCAGACAACAATTCTGTTAAAGAATCTGTTGAATTTTCTGAGCCCTCTTTCAGAACGATTTTTTGCAGAATCTCTTTTGGAAGCAGCTTCGAAACCGAGTTACTGATTTCCCACTTCCATTTGGAAGTTACTTCAACTGACCCTTTGGAAATTACTTCAACTGAGAGAGAAAGAGAATCTCAGTTCAGAACGTAGAGAGAGAGTTGAATTTGGTGTGTTCTGATTTGGGAAAATGGAGCGCTATTTATAGCGCTCCGGGAGGGGCAAAAGGGTCCGAACCCAACCAACAGTTGCAACGGTTTGGTCTGAACTGTTGCAACAGTTCGTTTCAACTGCAGCAACTGTCCAACCGCCCAACTACCGCGACGGTTTACAGACAGCCGTTGAGCGGGACCGGGTAGGGAACCCGGACCTGAGCCTGAGCCCGGCGCTGGCGCGCGTGCGCATGTGCGGGCATGGTTTCCTCCCAATCGCGCGTGAAAACTTCAAGTACCCAAAGGGCACGCTCTTTGTTCGCATTTTTCTCTATTTAAACACTTCAAACTTTCATCCATGGCCAATGTGGGACTAAATGCCTTTAGCTACCTTTAGTCCTATTTTGGCTTTGAATTAGGCAATCTTTAGACTTGAATATGTCATTCATTCGAAGTCGGAATTGAACATGTGAATATATCACGTTCATCCCCAATGGAAGGAGAACAAACTCCAACCATCATCCAATTGATTCGATCAACGGATCTCGCCGTAATTCAATTTAAAGATTCACATATATATTCTTCATATTCTAACAGTTTGTGAAAAAAAAAATGAGCAAGTTTTATCGTTTGTACCAGGCCACATGTTTTGATGAGGATTGGCATCGAATAGCGAAAACGTTCAGAAACTCAAAGAAGTTCATGTGCGGGAACTTGATCTCATTCAGGCATTATTGGAGGAGAAGAATGTAGAGTTAAAGAATAAAGGGAAAGAGTTTGAAGAGCGTTGTGCACTGGCCATAGTAGATTGCATCAAAGCTAGAGTAAAATTTTGGCGTGTGAGTAACGCAACAGCAGAATGAGTCTCTTCGGCCAATATTTAGGAAAAGTTTCAAGTTCTTGAAAGAGGGAATCGATTATGGTAACCAAAAAAAACTGAACTCGACCTCACTTATATTGCTGTAGATGTCGAAAAGATTGCAGAGAAGTCTCATAAGCCTGTTGTTGAAAAAGCGTCTCATCCAAGAAAAAAAGATCAAGTTCATTGAAAAATTGTTTCATTTGGCTAAGAGAATCGAGATTGTCGCTTGTAAATTCCGATTGTGTTGATGCGATTACGAGTTTGACTCTGAACTCTGTTTTTGTTGTTTGAGCAAAAGATATGGTCGCGAGTCTTGACTGTATGTCCCACAGTATGTTTGCAATATCCTTTTTGTCTACAAGCAACCTTTCCCGCCATAAATGTTGTGATTAGTATTACAATATTAGCGGCTGTGGCTACGCGCTTCGAATTCTTAACTGCCATATCTCTTGGTATCAAAGAAATGACACTTTAACTTCCATTGTTGGTCATTGAAAGAACCATCTAAGTTCGTCTTCTCCATAATCTACTTGACAAGATTGCAAATTTTGAGAACTCTAGCGTTCTCTACCATTAACTTATTTTACAGTACAATAGTACTTCTCGTGTAAGATTTGAAATCTGAAGTCATGGCTTCTTGGATTTTCTGAACTTAATTTCGTCTCCTAAGGGGCATCTTTCCCTGGGGGTAGTCCACAGCTTCTGATAATAGCTTGGAATTTTCACCTCTCGACTTCCTACTTCTTGTAGTGGATTCTGCTCCCAATCCACTTCCTCAAGGGCAGGAGCAGGTTCTGCTAGAGTTGGGTGAGGAGATTATTGCCCTACCACTGTATGAAGACATGCTTGAAGAACGTATGCCACTATCTGCTGATGAATCCCCTTTCTCAGCATTCTCTGGGGACTCTTCACTCTTGGAGACAGAAGAGGAGCCCGATACAAATGATCTGTACTGGGAATTCTTCGACGAGACGAATCATCTCTGAAAAGAAATTGATTTATGGGACAACCTAGATGAAGAAAATGATGAAGAGATCGGCGAAGAGGAGTAGGAGGATGAGGATGAATAAGGGAGAGGAGGAGAGCAGCGAAGAAGTGGAGGAGGCCGTGGATTATGATGGAGATGATGAGAACTAAGGGTGTCCTCGAGCTTCTCTCTTGTTAGCCTCTTACTTTTTGTAGATGATTTTGCGTGTTTGCTTTAGTTTTCCCCTCCTTTTCTTTTCTTTTTTTTCTCTTTTTTTGGAGCCTGCATGGTCTGTTTTTCAATTTTTTGAATGTAGTAAAAATCAGCTTTTGGAAACTCATACTTTTCGTTTCTTTTCTTGATTGTGATTTCTCGTTTGGTCTTTATAAAATTACTCCATAGCTTTGTTTGTGATTTTGTTGTTGTCGAAGAAAAAATGTCGTCAGAAGAATCATATTGCTTGCAAAATCTTTGAAAGAATGTTGTCGGAGATGATGCTTGAATTGCTATTGATCGAACTTGTATGTTCTATACTTGACTGATTCTGTACTATACCTTTTTTTCCGAACAGAGCATACTCTCGTTCGAGTATAATAACTGCTCTAGAAAAGTTTGCTCAAGGTCGATTCCCTATGTTATGAATTCTTGAATTCACAGCCTATAGGAACTTGCTTGAATTACAGTGGTCTTTTTGAACAGTCTTCTTTTGTGATCCCATATTGTTTTTCGATATGATAAGTTAGAATCGATTGTTCATTCTCCCAAATAATCTGTTGCTCGAAATTCAGGATTGGAGCGGAAAACACCAATCTTGCTTGTTTGGAAAGATGTTGCCTTTTCTAGCGATACCAGTTCATTCTCGATAAGTTTGTTTGCTGCTATGGGTGTAATTGTATCCGCCTTGTGATAAAAGCTATTTGAGACTCGACCCAAGTGCTCTGGGGAGTGTGATGGGCTTGAGGGATTGAACTGTTAATGAAACGATTTTTAATCAGCTCTAGTCTTTTTATTCCACGTCCCTCATCATTCTGGCTGTAACTATAGGTTTTGACTGTTATTTCTGAACTAAATAGAGTGGTAAGCTCAATGAGTCCAAGGACTTATGGAACCACCAGCCTTGGATTTGAACTTGTGCTAAGGGCGTACGGTCATACGGCCTGACTCTTTACTATTGTATTCATTCGATTTATAGGTAGCCTTATCCTCTGACAAGTTCGAAAATAGCGTGTCCAAGCCTCATGGCAAATCGAAGTGCTTATCAAGCACGTGTAATCGATAGCCTGCTCAGGTCTTACGGGATTATTACCCGATACTAATGCTTGTAATCTTTACAACTCTGCAGCACAGTGATGTTCCTGCTCCATCGGTTCAGCTGACATGTATTTGAAGCAGTGCTCGAACGAGTGTGCAATGTAAGAATTAAATCGACTTTATGCGGATTAATAGCCATGGATCTAGAATTAATCATCTCAAGAAATCGAATGCATAATTAAACAATACTAAATCACCATACCTGTAGCCATTGATGAACTGAAGAAAAATAGATGGATGAAAACTTTGATCCTTCTCTTTAATCCTGCAAGAAACCCTAATGCAGACCCTTCTTCTCTCTGTCTCCTTTTCTTTTCACAACCTTACAATTCTGATGGATTCAATGATTCTCACAAAATAATGAGCCTAGGTTATATTCTTTTCAGGAGGAGAGAAGAGGGTCTAACATTTACTAAAATAACCCCTGAGATAAAACCACCCATCATGATTCCTTTATACCTCATGTGATTATTAACTTATATATAAATGTAACTTTAATATGGGCATCTTTAATATCAGTTAACTTTAATTAGGAATCCAATTAATTAACCAAGGTTATTGGTCCATCTTTAATGTGAGATTAACATTCTCCCACTTGAACCATTAACCGATTAGGTTAAAACTTTAGAAAACAAATAAAAGAAAAGACTCATTTTAAATCATTTTGACTCCATTGGATTCCATACTGAAAAATTTTGACACGTGATCACGAATTTTAAAAAACAACAACTGATTAGCCCAAATATGAAATACTGTAATACTGCAATTAGCTTGGACCACCAATGCGAGTCATAGCGGTTATACAACATCCACGTCATACTCCCTTCTATGTACCACAACATTGATAACCCTTACTAATTGAGTCCATAACCAAAATGACCCCTATAATTGTCTTGTAAAGACATTTCCTATTTAACAAACATCCATACATAATATGTGCACACATAATTGGATAACAGGAAATAAAGAAACAAACTTTTATTGCGCAATATTGTCAATATACAAGTATCAAAACATACATTTACAGATTGCTCAAAAGACTCATTCTAACAACATGTTCCTTGAATGTCTTGGAGGCAACCCCTTGGTCATTGGATCAGCAACCATTAAAGTGGTACTTATACTTACAATTGACACTTTCTGTTTCTGAACTCTTTCTCTAACCACCATGTACTTAAGTTCCATGTGTCTGGAACCATTAGAGTACTTACCATTCTTAGAGAAGAAAACGGCTGCTGTTTATCACAATATATCTTTAGTGGCCTGGCAATAGAGTCAACTACACCAAGTGCTGAGATGAAATTCCTTAACCATAATGCATGATTCGAGGCTTCAAAACAAGCTATGAACTCAGCCTCCATCGTGGATGAAGCAGTGATAGACTGCTTTACACTCTTCCACGAGATTGCCCCACCTGCTAGCAAGAAATAAAGCCTGAGGTAGACTTCCTGCTATCTGGGCAACCAGCAAAATCTGAGTCCGAATAGCCGATCACTTCCAACTGATCTGATCTCCTATATGTGAGCATATGGTCCTTCGTCCCTTGAAGATACCGCATAACCTTCTTAGCTAATTTCCAGCGCTCCATTCCTGGATTGCTCTGGTATCTTCCCAACATCCCAACATCAAAACTGATATCTGGCCTGGTACAAGTGTGTGCATACATCAAGCTCCCAACTGCTGACGCATAAGGAACTTTCTGCATTTGACCCTTTTCTAAGTCATTTCTAGGACACTGACTCCCACTTAATTTGTCACCCTTCATTATGGGTGCACAACTGGTTGAACACAATTCCATATGAAATCTTTCCAAGACTCGATTGATATAACCTTTCTGAGACAGTCCTAGCAATCCTCGAGATCTATCCCTGAAGATCTCTATGCCAATAACATAAGTTGCCTCACCCATATCAACCATCTGAAAGTTCTTGGTAAGATAGCTTTTAGTTTCATACAGTAATCCAATATCACTACTGGCTAACAAGATATCATCCACATACAGAACCAGAAAAATAAACTTGCTCCCACTAATCTTTAGATATATACACTGATCAACAGTGTTTTCTGTAAATCCGAAAGAGGTAATGGTATCATTAAACTTTATATACCATTGCCTGGATGCTTGTTTAAGTCCGTATATGAATTTCTTTAATTTGCAAGCCAAGTGTTCTTTTCCTTCCTTTGCGAACCCTTCAGGTTGCTCCATGTAAATTTCCTCATCCAAATCTCCATTTAGAAAAGCCGTTTTCACATCCATTTGATGTAACTCCAAATCATAATGAGCTACAAGGGCCATAATGATTCTAAGAGAGTCCTTCTTTGATACTGGAGAGAAGGTTTCTCTATAGTCAATGCCTTCTTTCTGAGTGAAACCTTTAGCCACAAGTCTGGCCTTATATCGTTCGATATTGCCTTTAGAGTCGCGCTTGGTCTTAAAGACCCATTTACACCCGACTTTCTTACAGTTATCAGGCAATTCGACCATATCCCAGACTTTGTTATGGTCCATAGATTTCAACTCTTCATTCATAGCATCAACCCATTTACTAGAATCATTGCATTCTATGGCTTGTGAAAATGAAACTGGATCTTTATTAATCCCAATATCATAATCAGATTCCTGTAGATACACCACATAATCATCTGAAATGGCAGATCTTCTTTCCCTTTGAGATCTTCTCAAAGCTGCCGGTTGTGGTGATTCTACAACATTTTCAATGGCGATATCCTCATGGAGTGGTGAACTAACACCATTATGTTGTTCTGGTATCTCAGCTTGATGATCAAGTTGAGGGACAATAATTTCTCTTGAAGGAAAGGGTATTGGGATATTTACCCTTACCTCCTCAAGATCTACCTTTCTTGGTTCATCACTCCCACTAATTTCACCATTCTCAAGGAATCTGGCATTACCAGTTTCAACAATTCTTGTACTATGGTTAGGACAATAAAATTTGTACCCCTTAGACTTTTCTGGATAACCAATGAAATACCCAGATATTGTCTTGAGTCTAATTTCTTTTCTTGTGGATTATATATTCTAGCCTCTGCTGGACAACCCCAAACATGTAAATGTCTTAAACTAGGTTTCCTACCAGTCCACAACTCGAAAGGAGTTGTTAGGACTGTCTTACTAGGAACTCTGTTCAAGATATACATAGCAGTCTTTAAGGCTTCATTCCACAATGAATTAGGTACATTAGAGAAGCTCATCATGCTCCTAACCATATCCATAAGTGTTCGGTTTCGCCTTTCAGCAACTCCATTCTACTGAGGCGTACCTGGCATTGTGTATTGAGCATAAATACCATGCTTTTCTAGAAATTTGGCAAATGGGCCAGGATGTTGTCCTGACTCATCATATCTACCATAAAATTCACCACCTCGATCTGATCTTATGATTTTAACTTTTCTATCTAATTGTCTCTCGACTTCTGTAATGAACACCTTAAGGATGTCAACAGCCTGAGACTTTTCATGAATTAGATATACATAACCATAACGTGACAGATCATCTATAAAGGTGATGAAGTATCTCTCTCCCGTAAAACATGGAATGGAGAGTGGTCCGCAAATATCTGTATGAATTATTTCAAGAAGCTCTTTACTTCTTGTGGCACCTTTCTTAGCGTGTTTGGTTTGCTTTCCTTTTATGCAATCCACACACACATCAAAATCAGTGAAGTCTAGGTTATCCAAAATCCCATTCTTCACTAATCTTATAATCTATCCCTGGAGATATGCCCCAGTCGTCTATGCCACAAGATAGAGGAATTTTCATTAATTAAGCCACGTTAATACCAACATTCGAATGCAGAGATAAAAGAGATTGTGCAAACTCATCATTCAATGAAATTTTATATAAACCATCACATAAAATTTCGTGTCCAACCGACATTGAATTATACATTAAACTGAGTTTTCCACAACTGAATAAAACAGAATATCCAACAACATCTAATTTGTATAATGACATTAAGTTCCTAGAAATTGAAGGTACATAAAAAGTGTCTTCAAGATTCATCTGATGACCCGTCTCTAAGAGTAGTCGGTAAGTACCAACAGCCTCGACCTCCACTTTGAGACGGTTCCCCATAAAGACAAATCTCTCACTTTCCTTCGGTTTCCGGGTTGTAAGGAATCCCTGCATTGAATTAGTTATGTGAGTTGTGGCTCCAGAGTCAATCCACCAAGTATTAGAAGGAACTTCAGTAAGATTTGATTCATAACATACAAAAGAAAGATTTATACCTTTCTTTTCAAACCAAGCCTTCCTCTTGTTGCAGTCCTTCTTCACATGTCCTTTTCTGCCACAGAAGTAGCATTTGACAGTGAAGACCTTTCCATGACCTTGGCTACTTTCCCCATGGTCATTCCCTTTCTTTAGTGGAAACCTCTTACCTCTTCCATATTTACCTTTCTTATGGATAGCTCCTTGAGATACTGCCAACACTGAGTGATGCCCTTCTTGCCTCAGTCTCACTTCCTCTTGTACACACATACCAGTCAGCTCATTCAGATTCCACTTATCCTTATGAGTATTATAGTGGATCTTGAATGGCCCGAACTGAGGAGGAAGTGAGTTGAGGATAAACTGTACTAAGAAGGATTCATCCACTTTCATTCCCAGTGATCCTAACTTCGCAGCCTTATCAGTCATATTTAGAATGTGTTGTTGAACTCCTCTACTACCGTCATATTTCATGGTAGTTAGTTCAGCCATAAGGGTGCCAGTTAATGACTTATCTGCAGACTTAAATCGGTCTTTAACAGCAGTTAAAAGTTCAGATGCACTAGTAGTATGTGGGAGTAAAGTCTTGATGTTATTGGCTATGGTCATCTTGATGAACATGAGACTGAGTCTATTCGACCTTTCCCAAGTTTTGGCATGGCTAACCTGATCTGCAGTGCTTTCAGCAGTCACTTCATCAGGTTTCTATACCAAAAGAGCCATGTCTAGGTCCAGTACACCCAGTGTGAATTGGACATGCTCAAACCACTCAGAGAAGTTTGTACCATCCAGGGCTGGAATGCTAGTTGCATGAGTGTGAAGGGAAGTGAGAACGTTCACTGAAACAAAATAGGACATAGCTCATATTAAGGCCTCGAATCAATACAAAACTTTAAATTTAATGAAGATGAACTATTGATATCACTTTGATTCCTCCTTTGGGCGAAACCTAAGCATATCCAGTGTTCACTCTTTAGATGAGACTCTTTTATCACCTATGTAGGTCTAATATAATTTATGCTACTTAGACAGTAAGTCATGTTACCTTTGGGTATCCAATTCTACACCACTAAGTTGCATAAATTACACTACCCTACCCCGATTCCTAATTATTTGAAAGAGACTTTCCTTTGGGCCAGTCTCAATCTCCTAACTAGAACCGCCATCGAGAGTATTATTGTCTTTAATGTCACCTACATTGACAAGTCTTTTATGTAGTTGTATATTCATAAGGTTTACTAACATAGGTCACTTTGGCAACTACTAAATCAATAAGCCTTATGAATACAAAACTAACCAATAATATTCTCTAATCTTTTATTTGAGTAATACTATAATACTCCAATTCTATTACTTGACCAACATCAATCAATATTAACACAACAACTTAAATGTGTAACTTACATTTATGATTGAAATTATACCAACACTAGTCGACTGGTCAAGGAACTACTAGTTGACTTGGAACAATATAAGTCGACTATAGTGGGAGTTCCAGTCGACTAGAGTCAAATCAAGTCGACTTGGGGTCAAGTCAAGTCGACTAACTATTATCAAGTCTAGTCGACTAGGTCAAGGTAATAAGTCGACTATACTTGCTATTAGTCGACTGATCATAAATTAAGTCGACTCCTGAAGTCAACAGAGAGCTCCCAACTTTCTAGTCACTCTGTTAGTCGACTTGGGCAAAATTATAAGTCGACTATACCCTAATTAGTCGACTACTCAAAATATCAAGTCGACTATACATTTTATTAGTCGACTACTCAAAATGATTAGTCGACCCCTGTACCGAAACAGAGAGTTCTTAAGTTTCTGGAAAAAATACTTAGTCGACTAGTGTTTCGGGCTAGTCGACTAATAGTCGACGAAGCTGTTATCAAAGGCAGTTCCAGATTACCGACGGAAATATTAAATTAGGGAAAATTAGGGTTAATAATTCCTGAAATTTGATCCCAATTAATTGCATAATTTGAGGAATATTAACAGTATATTAGGGTTATTAAATCCTCTACAATTCTACAATTAAAAGATCAAAAAATTGATTTTTATGAATTGTTAATCAAAAAAACCCTAATTTCCCATAATCCTTAATCCAAGATGTATTGATTCTAAAAACACGGCTTTGATACCAAATGTAAGAAATTAAATCGACTTTATGCGGATTAATAGCCATGGATTTAGAATTAATCATCTCAAGAAATCGAATGCATAATTAAACAATACTAAATCACCATACCTGTAGCCATTGATGAACTGAAGAAAAATAGATGGATGAAGACTTTAATCCTTCTCTTTAATCCTGCAAGAAACCCTAATGCAGACCCTTCTTCTCTCTGTCTCCTTTTCTTTTCACAACCTTGCAATTCTGATGGATTCAATGATTCTCACAAAATAATGAGCCTAGGTTATATTCTTTTCAGGAGGAGAGAAGAGGGTCTAACATTACTAAAATAACCCCTGAGATAGAACCACCCATCATGGTTCCTTTATACCTCATGTGATTATTAACTTATATATAAATGTAACTTTAATATAGGCATCTTAATATCAGTTAACTTTAATTAGGAATCCAATTAATTAACCAAGGTTATTGGTCCATCTTTAATGTGAGATTAACATGCAAAGTATCTCAATTATAGTAATTTGCAAATGTTGTAAATATGGGAAAAAGATTCCTTACATGTCTTGTTAGTTCGATAAAAGATCCCGTCTTTTCTTGCTTGAAGGCTTCAATTCTCCACAAGTATTGCAAGGTTTCTCGACCATTAACAAATGTAATGCGGGCACTTCCGTTGGTCATTGGACATTTCTTTTTAATCTGTCTCCCGCTTGTTCACATGTCTTCTCCAGTAGCTCCTTGAGGCATTAACATTATTTCGTATTGGGAATAAAACCTTCGGTCCAGTTACAAATAGAGCCTACATATCCTATTTGATGTCTTTTCTTTTTGCTGTCTTGTTTAAGTAAGTTGTTTCAAAGTGCTCTTCCATACAATTTTTCTACTCTTTCCTAGATTTTTTTTTTGTGCATTCTTGAAGCTCATGGATCATTTCTGCTAAAAAACTGAGTTCTTGATCTCTAAGATATTCTTTAGCGATCAAGATCCTAATCATTATCTAAATATTGCGATGCCAAAGAGTATACCCCATTCTTCATTTACTTTCCTATTTTTCAGGTAACAATTGATGTAACTGCTCATTGGCTCATGTTCTTCTTGTTGCATTACTCGCATCCCATCTTCCTTCCTTTTCGTCCGTTTTTGCAAGTACAGAGTGTAACGGCTCCAGATTTTAAATCACTGAATTACACTAATTAATTTCATAATCTTCATAGTCATCTCTGAACTCATCAGAAATTTCGGCAACATCTCCTCTATAATAGGAATCTATCCTAATACATTTTTAACAACTTTCGCCCAACATCAGTCTACTTATCACATATAAAAGTACATAACTAAATTACTAAATTAGATATTCTAATATTCACATTACTTCCAAAATATCATCATTTCCGTATAGAGGTTCAAACTATCCCAAATATAATACTGATACACGCGCGCGCTCGCGCGCGCGCGCACACACACACAGATTAATTATATCATTATCAACTTTTTTCATATACAAGTACTAAAACACGAGTACTTCTTTTACTTATACAAGAGATACTAAATAATATCAAAACAAAAATGCTCAACAAAACACTATTTGATCTTTCCTGCTGATTGTAATGCCTCAAGCTGGGTCCTTACTCTTGTCATGAACTTAACAACGAGGTGAGCATGATAGCTCAATGAATAAAATATTCAGATTTATTTCTTTTATTAAAATAATATGAAAAGTGCAAAATGAAATCCAACTTCTAATTAAATGTCACGGTGTCAAATGAAGTTGTTTAGACATGTCATTAGTTGTCTCATTCTTTGTGTATACTCTTTAAATTTTGAACTTAAATATCTCAACTACCAGAAACAAATTTGTATCTTAACAATTTCATAATTAGTGATGCAATGATCACATACCGTGCTCATACGACACTCAATAATAATATTGTATATAAGTAATTCATGTGTCTCGGTATCAAACTCATATGATTGGACTGATCACATACACCAATTACAAATTCACATAAAGACAACAATTCAATCATCACATTTAGTGAATGAGTCGCATATAATATTTTCTTTTCCTACCAGATCCCATTGGCCAATTCTTTCACACCGTCTTTGTCTCCTATTAGATCCATCTGGCCCCTTCCTTACACCGTCTTCGACTCCTATCGGATCTCTCCAGATCCTTCCTTCATTATCAAAAACACCATCTTCGACTTCTATCGGATCCTTCTGGCCCCTCCCTTCACATACAAATAATTTTCATATACATATATATACACATTCAACACCACATGCATACTTATGTCATACCGATATGTCACACATAATCGAGTTTATGCAATTTCAATTGTATATAAATCACCAGAATCAATGCATAGAAAGATAATACTTAATCACTCACTTGAAGGCAATTATAGTTATTAATATGAGTGTCTGATTTCTAATTTAATATTCATATTTTGATTCTGATTATGGTTCTTAGCATGTCCAATTGAATGTTACAAGTTTAGTATGCGATATAATTTGTTAATAATCATCACCCACACTTAACCGCCATTACATGGTCTCATATCTATGATTATAAATCAATCACCATCACTTGGTTTTATCTATAATCATGAATTAATTACTACCATAAGGTTCAATATCCAAATATAAGTTAATCCATTAAATCACTAATTTATATTATTAATGAGTTCACAGTCACTACCGAATTATGTTCTCAATTCATTCCAAACAGACAAGTAATTATATCAACTTGTATGTAGATAGTTATCACGTAACAACTCTTATAACTCTATTAATTGCTAATCATGCCCATGTCATCTCTACATCTCATTAAATAAGAGATATTGTTTGCTCAATTGGATTACCGATTCTCCGATGCTTGATTAGTCGGATCACCACGCATCTTGAGAATTCCTTGTAAACGAATTGAACTTGATTAAGTATTAATCACTTACAATTTAAAAATTATAATTTAATCACCTCACTCAAGCGCTAAAACCCGTGCACTAATGTGAAATCACCGAGAAGGGGTGAATAGATGATGTGCTAATCAAATGCGAAAATTAAAAACTTTAACTAACAAAATAATCACATAAATAATATTCAAGAAGTGAAGTGGAATTATTTATGAAGGGCTTTAGAACTTCTCATAATTCTTCTTGAATAAGAGTTAAGGCGCTTAATTGCTTTCTTAATTTAAACAAGTACAAGCATATAAAAAAATATCAAGTATATAAAAATAAGCAAGTATAAGCATGCAAGATATAAATAAGAGTGAATAGAGTTGAGTTAAAGAGAGATAAACAATCATAAATATGGGAGAATCAAGGTTCGAGCAACTTGCTCTATGTCCCTACCTTCACCACGATAAGGATTCTTACTACGCACAATCTCGCAAGATCTTACAAGTTACCTCAAGAGCTCTTTCACCCGCGAGTCCCTCTCTCATTCCCACCAAAACCAAATACACTAGCCCAGCTCTCCTGAGGCCGCAATCTCCAATCACTTGAATACAAAGATTGAACTCTTGGTGATCAACTCCTTAACCACAAACAAAGTACTATCACAAACAAGAATCTTATAAGATAAATGTAAAGAAGATAACTCAAGCTGGTGTGAGAAAACTAGAGATTTGAAACTTGAAGGCCCAAGAAAAACTTTAATCAAAACCCTCTTAAAGATGTGGAAATGAGTAGCACAAAAACAAACTTCTCTTTCAAAATTGTTTTCTTAATTTTTCTAAACTTTTCAAAACATAAAACTTGTTATTAAACTCTCTACAATGGGTTATATTTAAAAGGGAGGGGATATAACTGATTAGTACTCAATATTGCATATTTTATATCATATTCCCCATGCATAATACAACTAAATATATGATTTTTAATCCTCTTCTACTTATTTGCAGGTACACAATTAAAAGGAGATAAAGTAATTAATTACCTTAATTAGCAATAATTAAGGTGATTAGTTAAAGATCCAAGATAAAGTCAAATCTCACTCCAGATCCAGAGAGATCCTCGCAACAAACGAAGAAACTAACCATGCCACGTGGATAACCAACTCCTAACCAATCTCCACCAGAAAGATCAGATCCAACGGCCATGGGATTGCCGCGGCCCGCGGCAATCCGCGGCAATCTTAGGGTTGTTAAGCCCCGGATTTTGTGGTAACAGAATTCTCTCCAGAGGCTTCTCAGATCTGCTATAAATACTGGACTATCACCTGCGAGCTGAGACTGATCAGAGAAGAGAGGAGATTAGTTTTAGGTGTTGTAATTTTCATTTTTCTCTAGGTTTTGTTCTTTAGTTCCCTCTTCTTCTCTATCCCTAGATTTCATTACAAAAGAGAGTGATTGTGAGGGAGAGAGCTTGTATAATCAAGGGTGACACTTAAAGCTATGCAAGGATTGATCCATCCTCCATTCCTCTACTTGAGTTTGATTCTAGTTCTTGTGGTAACAAAATAAAGGATTGGCGCCGTTGCCGGGGAGAGCGACGTATTTTTTTTTTTTTGGTTTAAAGTGAAGTACTAAACTATTATTCTTCTCTGTTGCAGGTTTCAGGAGAAGAAAACAGGAAATTCTTTACTGCAGTAACATCTAAGTGAACCTGGCCCTCTGCTCAAGAAAGCAGAGGCCAGGATTCTTTAATTGTGCCGCGGATCCACAAGAATAGCCGCGGGAACGCGGCAGTCCTGAGCTCAATTCTCACCAAATTTCTGCAGAGCCTCTGGTTCTGCAAAATACTGCTGGTTCTATACTTGAAATCCTGTGTTGTTCACTGTATTCCTGCTTAATTAAAAAACAGTAAAAAGTTGGTTGATAATTGTTAAAAATTGTTTAGACACTTGCATTTTAGGCACGTGTCTCTTCAATTCTTTACTTTTACTGTTGAAGAGTGCTGGAGGCAAGGTACGTGTTTGCATTGCATAATAGACTAGGACAAACTCTTGCTTGATTTTCTGGCTTAGAGTGAATCTTGGTTATTTTTCTTGTACACTTGCACAATTCAAATTAAGGGCATACCCGTAAATAAGATAAGGTGGGGGAGGTCATTACCCTTTCCTTAGCCCGAAAACCACAACCCAAGCACTCACTAACCCAAGCCTAATTTAATAAAAAGTAGACGTTGGCCCTAGGGACATCTCGGACTCACTTAGGAGATTATCCTAAGGGGGAAAAGTGTTGGAACTTAACTCTTGCAAAATCGGTGTCTAGGAAAGGGGTTGAGGGCCGAAAGCCCGAAGGTTGCTGGTTACTTAATTAAGGAACGTCTCGGACGGAAAACCTCCCACCAACCACCCTTCCCTGGCTGATTAGCTTGTGGTTAGAGTCTACACTAAACCTCCCGTGGACAGTCTATTTGTTAGGAGTCGTCTAGGTCTAAGTCTACCCTAACTTAGGTTAGAATTTTTCTTTTCTTCTTTTGTTTGTTTGTTTGTTTGTTTGTTTGTTTGTGATTGTGTGATATGGCTTACAATTACAATTCTTTCCATCATAATCCTTATGTCACACACACACCATATTCAGATAATTCCAACCCGGTGTTTTATAATATGCACCAACCACATACACCGGGTTGGCCTTATCCGAATCACTACGACCCATACCCCCCATCTAACAATTATCATGTCCAAAATAATTTCAACTCTTTACCGAGTAATTGGGGATTCCAGTACCCGAGTCAAATTATCAAAATCCTTGTCCACCATATTCACCTTGTCCACCATATTCATTTCCTGAGTCCACTTCATATACTCCTTTTTCTGAACCTCCCATGGAAGAAAAATCTGAGTTACAAAGGAGTATAGAAGCCAATTTACTGAGAGTTGAGCAACAACTTCAAAAACCATTTGTCTCTCCAATTCCACCATATTCTCAAGAATCTTACTCAGTTCCACCTTTTCATAATGAACAACCATTTGCTTGTGAACCGAGTAAAGATTTCTTGTGTGAGTCAACTTTTCCATCATCACACACTTTTGACTCACACTTCCAAGACCACACTTCCTCTTTCCATCAAAACAATGAAATCATCGATTATGGAAAGATGCTTGAAGACATGACCAATGCTCAAAATGCTAGAAATCGTGACATAGATTTGATGATCCAATCTCTCCATTCTCATCCTCTTTCTAATGTCACTAGCCACTCTGTTAAATCCAAAGAGTCATGTAGTCTTGGAAATTCAGATTCAATTTCAGCAAGTTTTCATTTCCTAAACTTGAACTTGTCCAAAATTCAAATCCAATTGACATTTTGGCAAGTTTTTCATCTCCTAAAAATAAACTTGTCCAAACTCCAGATCCAATTGATGTTTTGGCAAGTTTTCCTTTTTCTGAAATTGAATTGGAACATGAATTTGATTCTGAACTTTCACTTGATAATTCCAACTTACTTCCTGATTCAATCATGACTTCCATATCCTTACCTGATTTCAATCCATTTCCTGAGTCAGAATTGGATCCATTTCCTATCCATTGTGAAAATGAATCACCAATCTTTATGATGATCACATAGAACTTGGCCAATTCCATACTTCTGAAAATCCTATCAATAAATTGGCAAGTTCTCCACATTTTATTGAATTACATGAGGAATGTGATCTTGAACCCCAACTTTGTGATTCAATTCTTCTTCCTGATTCCATAATGACTCCGGTATCTTTACCTCACTTCAATCTTTTCCCGGAGTCAACCTTGGATCCTTTCCCAATTCACAATGAAGTTGAATCACCTATTTTTGAGGATCATGTCGAACTTGCCCAATTCTACACTTCTGAAGATTCAATTGACATATTGGCAAGTTCTCCATTTTGTGGAATTGAACTAAAAGAGATATGTGACCTAGATTTGCACATCTGTGATCCAGTTCAAATCCCTGAATCATTATTGACTCCGGTTATATTACCCAATTTGAGTAACCTTCTAGAGTCAGTTTTGATTCCCATCCTTCCTGAACTGGAATCACCAATTTTTAATAGTCACATTCCATCGTTGGACAATTCATATGGACTTGAGTTGACATTTCTTGACTTGGACCCAATTCTTAAAACCAGTCCGACTCCCGAACCGTATCTTGAATTCATTCACTTCCCTGAGTCGGTGTTACTTTCCGAGTCCAAGTCAACTGTTCTATCATTTCATTCACCATTCTGGGACAAGGATTTTGATGAAAATGATTCTGAAATTATTAGGAAAATCTTGAAATTAGATGGGGTTATGTACATAATTAAGAGCACACACGCATGCATCATTTTCATGGGTCATATTTTTGTGATTTTTGGTAGGTTTTTGAAGCCCCAACGCCAAGCTGATTGGGCCATGTTCCGTGGACCAGTCCGACCACCCCCAGAACCACCTCCTTATTATTTTTTTTTTTTTACTAACATAGGATTCACTAACATAAAATTTAGGAAATAATAATAATAAAAAAAAAAAAATAAACATAAAGGAGGATTTTCATGTTTAAAAGAGTCCCACATTTTCCAAATTCTACATCTTTCTAAATTCCTAGGAATTCCCATATTTTCAAAATTCAAATTCTTTCCATCTTTTTAAATTCCTAGGATTCCTAAAATTCTTAGGATTCCTCAAATTCCATCTTTCAAAGCATTCCTAAATTTGAGGTCTTTCCAAATTCCTAGGAGTCAAAGATTCTTTTCATAAATCCCTAGGGTAAATTTGTTTTTGACCTAGGGATAATTTAGGGACTCTCAAAATTCCTTTCTCCTATAAAAATACCCCTCCCACATATTTTCTCTCTCACCCGAGAAACAAACCTCAGATCCCTAATTTCCTCTCAAAACCGCAGCCAACCAAATTTTCCCTTCTCCTGCTTCCTTCAGATTGCCGCGGATCCACAAGCCAAGTCGCGCAAACGCGGCAGTTCTGCAGATTCCAGTGCTCAGAAAAATTTCCCACCAGTCGATTTCAAGTGCTTCTTCCAGATCTGGTGTCACAATTTCTTCCAGAGTTCTCTGCATCCACAACAGAGATCGTTTTCTTCCCCCCACGTAATCCGGGGTGGTTCGATATTCTAATCTCTACTCTTTACTGCTTTAATCTTCAATCTCTGTTATGGCACTACAAATTTTTCCTGAAAAAGACTTTGGGCGGATTTTGATTGATAATAATGGGTATGGACATGTATTTTTAGAACGAATAAGGGCTAGGAATTGGTACAATTTGATTTATGATAATCTGAGACCGAGTCATTCTATTGTCCTGAGTTGGTGAAGATGTTTTACACTCACCTAGATCAAGCCTCGGTAGATTCACAAGCTTACCAATTCACTGTCCACATGCCTAATGGTGATTTCATTGTCACGCTTCCTCTTATTGAGGAAGTCACTCATGTCCCGACCAACCCACACCATAGCGAGCCCCTCCCTTTAATTGACTATATGACTGTTATGGGAGTTCGCTGCACGGAGCAGGATCGTGGGCTAAAGGCTAGCACCACGTTTAGGAATGTTCATTGCATAGGACGTGGATCCTACGCAATATTTTAGGGCTAGACCATACCACGACTTTTAACAGGCCTGTGCTACAGATTATACATGACTTGATGACTAGACAACGCACGGTCTGTTTGAACAAGGTTATCTTCCATGCACTAATTGTCAACTCTTCCCGAACAAGAGGTGCCAAATACACACACCCCATCCTGATTACACGTCTGTGTAGGACCTTCCTACCAGATGATGTATTTGATTCATTTGATAGAGTGTTTGCTGCACCAGAGAGACCGACCAGTGCATACACTAGTTGTTTACACGCACTCTGGACACCTACTGTCCAGCCAGAAAATGTGCCTGTAGTGTCCTCATCTTCGGAGAGTTATGATGCGGAGGATGAACCCGAATTTTGGAGGCAGGAACCCCCTGTAGAGACACGTGCTTTCATGTCTACCTTATGGAAAGGCATGAAGAAAATATTTAGAGGGCAAGTAAGGCTGAGAAAGAAGGTAGAGGAGCAATCTTCCAGGTTGGAGGAGCAATCCTCTAGGCTAGATACTATTGAGGCAACATTGAGGAGGACACAATCAGCTGGGCCGAGCACCACATCGGTTCCAAAGAGGAGGAGGGAGTGACTTTTCACCTTTTACCTGTTTCATGCATTCTTTTTATCTTGCATACATCGAGGACGATGCATGAGATAGGTATGGGGGGGTAGATACTAACTTAGGATTTTTCATTTTCTTGTTAGGTTTTTTATTTTTTATTTTAGGATTTTTACTTTCTTTTTAGGTCTTTTATTTTTAGATTTTATTTTTTTTTCTAGATTTTCCACTTTCTTTTTAGATTTTATCTTTTCTTTTAGAAAAAAATAAAAATAAAAAAATAAAAACTTTTTGAAATAAAAGACAAAGTTTTGATCTATTTTAAGAAAATTAAGATGTATCTTAGAGATTAAGAAAGCCTTAATTATGACATCTTAAACCTAGTTGAAATAATAGATCTTGTTTGAGATTATAGGATAAGTAAGTAAAATTGGTGAGATATTATTATCTGGAATTTTTTGCCTTAGATAATATGCACTTTACACTTACACATTTCTTGGGATGGAAACAAAGACCAAAAATGCCACATATATATATATATAAAAAATAAAAAAAAAAGAGAAAAAGAAAAAAGAAAAAAAAATATAAATAAAAGATCACTTATTAAGCTGGGAAATTATGCCTCAAGAAGCATGATGACTCACGCCTAACAGTGATCTCACCTATTAAGCTGGGTAATTGTGCCTCAAGAAGCATGATTATTCACGCCTAACGGTGATTAAGAATAATCCCTCTTAGTTTTGTGGCCTTTTTCACTCGAGTCCTTAAACCCGAGGGATGTTTCCTCATCTGGTGCCCTAAGACCATCTGGTTTGGGAGTCATCGGTTATAGGCTCGCTACATGGGTGAATTAGAAAGCCTAATAAAACTAAGGGAAGAAAAAAAAAAAATAATATAATAAATGGCTTGATGGTTGGAGTTGAAATCCCAGAAATTTTCACAGAGCACGGTGTGCATATTATCTAGGTTTTATGAAGGATAAAATATTCAATCCAATTTTGAATTCTTACCTTAATTAAAAACAAGATCTTGCATGGATACTAAGTTTAAGGAAGAATGATTATAGGTGGACTTATGACCTAGGATCACTTATATTTCGCAAAAATAGTTCGTAAACTTGTCTCTTATTCAAAATGCGTTTTCAAAACACTAACATTTGTCTTCTTTCTTATGGATTTTGTGGGTGTAATCCGCTGAAAACCCTCAGGAGACAACACTCCTCCTCTAGGGTAACCTAGAGGTTTAACGGCTTGTTGCACACGCTCAGTGCAATCGCGTCACCTGCGAAAGTGGTGTAATAAACTTGTAGCTTAGTTTTTCTTTTCTTTTTCTTTGTTTTGCTCGGGACGAGCAAAAGAATAAGTGTGGGGGTGTGATTAGTACTCAATATTGCATATTTTATATCATATTCCCCATGCATAATACAACTAAATATATGATTTTTAATCCTCTTCTCTACTTATTTGCAGGTACACAATTAAAAGGAGATAAAGTAATTAATTACCTTAATTAGCAATAATTAAGGTGATTAGTTAAAGATCCAAGATAAAGTCAAATCTCACTCCAGATCCAGAGAGATCCTCGCAACAAACGAAGAAACTAACCATGCCACGTGGATAACCAACTCCTAACCAATCTCCACCAGAAAGATCAGATCCAACGGCCATGGGATTGCCGCGGCCCGCGGCAATCCGCGGCAATCTTAGGGTTGTTAAGCCCCGGATTTTGTGGTAACAGAATTCTCTCCAGAGGCTTCTCAGATCTGCTATAAATACTGGACTATCACCTGCGAGCTGAGACTGATCAGAGAAGAGAGAGAGATTAGTTCTAGGCTTTGTAATTTTCTTAGTTTTAGTTTAGGGTTTGTAACTCTCTATGATCTTCTTCTCCCTAGATTTCATTGCAAGAGAGAGATTGTAAGAGAGAGAGAGCTTGTATCATCAAGAAGTGACACTTGAAGCTATACAAGGATTGATCCATTCTCTACTTCTCTACTTGAGCTTGATTCTAGTTTGCTTTCTTTACATGCTTTATTACTCGCTTACTTTAATTCATGCAATTTACTTCAAGCTTTGTTTTAGTTCTTTAATGGCTTCTTGTAGCTAGATTTTCATTCCATGTACTAGTTTAACCACTAGCTTAGCCACTTCACTACTCATGGGTGATTGCTTTTGTTAATCTTGCAAGTGTATGATCTTCTCTTCTCCGATGGTTAAACCACCATCTTGCAAATGAGAAAGTAATTAGGTCAACACGCTAGACGAATTCCAAGCCTATGGAGTGACAACATTAGGCAAAGCTTTCATTATCAAGGAGTTTGGTAAGCTTTGGCAAGCTAGCAAGGTAATCTAGTCTTGGATCTCTTTCTTTAAGTTTCTTGATTCTTTTCTTGTGAATACAATATCCACATCACTTCTTGATTTCTTTTCCACTTCCACATGAACATATCCATCTTCTTTTGGTTTCTTTGCATTTGCTTCATTAAGTTTATAATCAAGAGAAGAATACTAGTTTTATCACTTCACTACCATACGTTTAAAGCTTCCATCGCGAGCTCTCCTGAGATCCGACTCGGTATAGCCCTAGGCTATAGCGGAGACAAGAAAGGGTACATCAAACACATTTACTACATAATAAGTACACCTTTCCCGTTTAATCAATAACCATTAAAGATAATCTCAGTCATTAAACACATGATTAAGCCTGTAAAAAGTAAGAAATAAATGTTTGAGAATAAAACAAAAATTCAAAACAGAAAACTAGTCGTTTAAAGGCAAACTGCATATTTTGCACCTCTAGCGGGTGACCAGGCGGTCAACTGGCAATGCTAGTAAGGCCTAGTCATTGTAATGGGTCGATAAGGCGGTCGATTGACAAAGCACCTATTTAAGCGTTGTTCTAAGCTCTAAGCTAGCGGTCGACTGACCTGATTCTGCCAAATGGTTAGCAATACGTGGTCGACCTGGCTATTGACCGGGCCAAGAGCTGAAATGCTTTATGCATGTTGTGCACATCCGGTCGACCAGGCGATCGACTGTCAGATTATTCGTCTTTGCAGGCGGTCGACCGGCCTCAACCTGAAAACCTATTATCTTTATATTTTTAAAAACCATTTAAAATTCAAATAAATTTCCATAAAAACTACAAAAAAAGTTCTTATAAATACTATTTGGCATAAATATGTCTGATCAAATATTAGAAACAATTTATCTTTTTTTTTTTGTATTTTCAAATTCATTTTGAAAACATAGAAACTTGATTTTACAAAATCTAAACACAAAACAAGTTAAATGAAATTCAAATTTTGTTTGTTTAAACTACAACTTTGGATCTTTAAAATCAATACCAAACTTTATTGTGTGTGAAAGTTTGAGTAATCAATTCTAATTTAAACTTTATAAAGAATCTCAAAAACCTTACAAACATGAATCTTCTCTTGATGTGATCTTCCTCTTCATTTTAGCTCGATGCAGACGTGATTCTTGTTAAAAAAAAAAAGCTTTTTTTGAGCACTTGATATGCCCTTTGTGCTTGAGCTCTTGAATGAACACCAGTTAGCTTCAAAACTTGACTTTGATTCTTTTGTTGAAGTTAAGCACAAAATCATGATCTTGATTAAACCTGTAACTTAAATAACACAAGATGATTAGTACTATAACTACATGAGTTAATCATCATCAAAACAAGATAGTCGCGTCTTTGGGACAACATGATGTGCACGTGTTTGCTGGCCTGTTGGTCGTACTCTCTCGGCCCGTCGGCCCGCTCCTTGTGTGTTCGCACGTGCCTGCACGCCTACACGTGCTCGCACCTGGGCATGCCAGCGCTCGCGACTTGGCGTGCCTGCGCCCACCACAATCTGTCGCCAGCCACTGCCTCCTGTCTGTTGCTGGCCACCAAAAGAGGGAGAGGAGATGAGTGAGGAAGAGAGAGCTTGAGGAAGAGATGTCAAGAGAGAGAGGGGGGTGTGAAAATGCGAGTTTTTCTCTCATTTAACATATATATTTTACAATGAAAAAATCCATATGAAGCCACCTATGCAATTCAAGTCCCATGTCTCACACCTCACCACATCATTATAGCTTAGGCCACCTTACTATTCCACTAACTTATTTTATAATATATATATATATATATATATATATATATATATATATATATATATATATATATATATATATGGGGTTACTATACCTCAACTGTCGGCTGAGAGAGTTTCTCAGCCGGCGGTGACGTGGCTGAATATATGCCACATATCGGCCGCAGAGTGTAGGCGCCAAAAAAATCAAAAAAATCCCGCCTAAACAATCGTGAAACAAATTGACAAAAATACCCCTTTTTTACTTCTAAACTGGAATAAAGTCATCAACAAACAAAATTAACCCAAAAAAATTCAGTTGAATATATATACAGTTATAAATTTCGTAATTATACTACATCGAAAAATATAATAATGTAAAATAAGCAGAAGCATTGAAAAGTAAAAAAACATGCCATGGTCGCAGACTTAATACAATATAACTTTCAATTTTATATGACGACTGCGACATAAGTCGCAGTCACTAGTCGCAGTTATAGTATAACAAAACTTTTTTATATCACGTCTGCGACCCTAGTCGCATTCATTTTTTGTAAGGTCAGCGACCCTAGTGGCATTCCTTATTCGCATAAAGAATACCAGACGAAACATGCTATCGTACAACAGTGCGACCTCCTTCAGTACTGGGACCAAAGTCGCAATCTACTTTCGCATGCCTTATGTAAAAGATTTTTTATATTTTTAAAAAGTAGATTAGCCATGCGACCCTGAGATCAGTTTCCGTATATCACATCTTATAAAAAATACTATATTAATTACACTGAATTAAATGAAGTAATTAATATTCTTTCTACCGTGATACAACAACAGTCTAGAAAAAAGAGATGCACTAATGATTAATATCGAAAAAGGAAAGATGTGCATCATACGTAATCTAAAGATATAGGTAAACAATTCTATAAAAAGTTAATTTGTACTTCACGTATTAAACCTCTGGAAAAAAAAGAACTCTTCGGATTCTCCCGCAATAAATCTTCAATTAAATATTTAATTTTTTACTACTTCTTACCATACTCAACCGTCACCTGTCACAATTATTATTACTATTCATGTTCTTCCACAATATTGACCTTTATATAATGCTTGTAACTAATATATTATCTCATACCTAAAAACTATATTTTGCTCTTCCTTTTCAATTTGATTTCAAAAACTTCCAAAAAACAATTCATTCTTGAATCATGTCTTCCCCATCTTCTTCCTCTGAACACTTAAATTTCAACTTCAATTGTTCCCCCACCGGTCCTTTTTCTTTAGGATATTATTGTGAATCTGATACCAGTCTGGACTTCACTCCTTTTGACTATCTCACTACATCAAATAATGTAATAACTGATCCTCCTATTCATGAGGATGATGAAGTTTTCATGTGGGTTAGTGAGGAAGATATTATCTCTCTGCCACTTGACGGAGACATGCTTGATGAAAGCATGTCCTCTGATGCTGTAGGCTCGCTTTCTCGCAACGGATCAGACGAAGAGCTAGATAGAGATGATCCATTCTGGGAGTTTATTGGGGAAACAAAAAAAACCTCAAAAACAGGAAGATGATGAGGAAATAAGTGATGAACTGGAAGAGCAGAAGAATGAAGACGACGAATCTGCTTATGATGGTGATAATGACGAGGATTAGGATTTCCTGATCTTCTGATATTCAACCTTATTTTGTCTTCTTTTAAAAGCTTTTAATTCTCATTTTTTGTAAGGTCTCTTTCTCACTATATTAACTTATAAGCTCTTTTAATGCTCTTTTAATTACATATGAAACTGCGACTGCAGTTCTTAAACACTGCAACCATAGTCGCAGTCCTACTACCCATGCAATAATGTCTCTTTCTCACTATATTAACTTATAAGCTCTTTTAATTACATATGAAACTGCCACTGCTGTTCTTAAACACTGCGACCATAGTCGCAGTCCTACTACGCATGCAATATATCTTTTTCTCACTATATTAACTTATAAGCTCTTTTAATGCTCTTTTAATTACATATGAAACTGCGACTGCTGTTCTTAAACACTGCAGTCCTACTACGCATGTAATAAATAAAAAATTCATAGTTTATAGGCGGCTAAGATAACAGTTACGGTAAAGCGCAAAAATATAAAAAACATACGTAAACTGCGATTATACTATCGCTCTCGTTAAGTAATGCGACCATAGTCGCAGTCCATGATCGCATAGTATAGGTAAAAACCAATTTAATAGTTCATAGGAGGATCAGACAACAGTAACAAATGAAGAACAAAAAATATAAAAACATACGTAAACTGTGATTATACTATCACTATCTTTAAGTACTGCGACCATAGTCACAGTCTATGATCGCATACTATAAGTAAAAACCAATTTAATAGTTCATAGGAGGATCAGACAACAGTCACAAATGAAGAACAAAAATTATAAAAACATATATAAACTGCGATTATACTAGCGCTCTCGTTAAGTACTACGACCATAGTCGCAGTCCATGATCGCATTATACATTACATGCGAAAAAAAGTAAACTGCGACTATATTAAAAATCATTAAATTTCAAATCAGATAAAAAAATTTAAAGAAGCATTCAAATTAGTTTCGTGATTTAATAAAAAAATGTTGGCAGTTTGGCCGCAGTTATAAAAGATAATTGTCACAAAATTGAATAACGTCAGAAAATATAAAAATATAATAAACTATACATACTGAAAGAGTAGCTTTTCATAAGGGGTATTTAGTAATTTAACTTCTTCCTATAAGCGGGCCGCAAGTTAGTGGGGTGACAAATATTGAGCCACGTCACAGCAGGCTGAGAGAGTTCTCTCAGCCGCAGGCTGATATACATTTCTCTCTCTCTATATATATATATATATCAGAAATATGTATATCAGCCGACAGCTGATAGTCCCTCTCAGCTTGCGGTGACGCGGCATAATATGAGCCACATAATTCGACAATCTAAAATGACGCCCTGGTTTTGAAAATAATTGAAATTACTAAAAACCCTTATCGTTTGTCTTTTCTTGGAATGATGTATTAGTTTTATTTTCTTTATTATTATTTTCCCTTTTATATGTCTATCTCTCTGTGTCTTCTCACGCTGTCAGATCTAGATTTTTGACTTGTAGAGAATGTCGTTCTAAAAAAGTGAGAGCGGGATTAAATATTAATTTTTAGTTACAAACCTTGATCTTCAGCAGCTATTTTGACAGGTTCATGTTCCCTTGGGATGTCAGCTTCAATATTTTCATCGTGATTCTTTTTTTCTTCTTCTTCTTCCAAAGGAAAGCCTATCTAAAATTTTTCATCATCGGAAATGTTGGCTATTCGATTTAAAATCTGAAAGACAAAATAAAATACATATAAATATGTAACCAATCTGTCAGAGATGCTACTGAAGTCGTAGGAAAAAAAGTATTTTAAAAGCTGTCCTTTTCATCAGGACTATGACTTTGGTCGCATTCATAATAATAAATTGTCAGATAAAATTGAATTCTGTGATCATACTCGCAGTATGAAATTTCATCTTCAAATAATTTATTTTTTAAGACAGCGACCAAAGTCACAGTCTAATTAAAATTTATTAATAAAAAGACTGCGACCTTGGTCGTAAAAATGAAAGATAAATTATAAAATACTGTGACCAAGGTCGCAGTGTTATCAAACAAAACTTTTAAAAAAGACTGCTATTACATAAGACTGTGACCAATATCGCAGTCTTCGATCGCAGTCTTTTAATCATCTTAATTACCTAACTTTCGAGACCTTGTTCACTGCTTCAATTGACTATATCTCTTGTTTCATAAGAATGCGACCATGGACCCAGTATTCTATTTAGATTACTTAATAAAATATATTTGACCAAGGTCGCATTGTTATCAAACAAAACACTCTCAAAGAGACTGCTGTTATATAAGACTGCAACCGAAGTCACAATCTTCTAATAATCTTATTTAATTAACTTACGAGATTATTATCACTGCTTCAATAGACTGCGACTCTTATTTTATAAGACTGCGACCACAGTCACAGTATCCTATTTAGTTTAGCAAGATCGAAAAAATACTGCGACCTTAATCGAAAAAATAAAAAAAGGCTGCAACACTGCAACCAAAATTCGCAATGTAAAACAAAAATAAATCTAAAAAGTGAAAATGATATTAAAAATTTAAATTCAAAATATTCACTCTCTCTTCTCTCCCTCTTTCTCTTTCACTTGTTTTCTTTCTCTTTCTCTCCATATCTCTCTCTTTCTCAGGGCTTCAACTGACAACAGGAGGGGCCAGGAAGGATGGTGCCTGACCAGCGGTGGCCTGGTGGTCTGTGGCGCGAGGTAGAGCAGCATACTTCATGCGTTGCCGCTACTATTGTTGTTATTATTTAGAAGATGTGGGTTTAGGTATTTGGTGCAATTGAACCCAAAACTAACCAGTTATGAGTACGACCCGACGCGTTAATCATTCGGTCTAACTTGCTTCCATTTTAAGAAAGATAAAACTTCATTAGACCTCTGATAATTTAATTAATTATTTTTGAGATCCTTGAAAATTATCATTAGCCCTCTGAATAATTTCAATTGTTATGTATCTAATCCCATTTCATATTTTATGCATTTTCAGGTGATATCTCGGCTATCCGGAGTTGATTTACAAGTTTTTTGAGCAGTTGCATTCGTAGAGACGAGACTACGAATCCACGGTATTGGTATGCGGTGTCAAGTGGTCAGGATACCGACATCCTGGCAACAGTGAGTGAAATTCTCACACGATATCGTTAAATTTCCTAATTAAATCATATGAGATTATTTAGTGGTGATTAGTTATAAATGAATATTAGTTAATAAAGAGACCATGTGAAAATTTAAATGAATTTCTTAAAATACTTATTGGTTATGGATGATTAACGTTAAATCGGAAAGGTAGTGTATAGTTAATATCAAGTATGAACTTTTAAGGTAATGATTACTAATGAAAGGTAAATCCTATAAGTTATGCTTGGTTATGTTCGGTTATGAATGATAGTTGATTAATAACTGTTAAAGGTGAAATTCAAAAATTCATGTGTGATTAGGAATAAAGTTTATAACTTGATAGTTAAATCATTCATGACTTAGCTAAATGGACAATAAAGAACGATATTGGTATTAAATGCAAGCTGGTAATAAATATGCATTTTAAATAATAATTTGTTAAAACTATTTGTTAGTGGTAAACTAGTGATTGAGAACAACTGTGAGGTAAACAAAAATTGAAAAGTTGGCAGTTGATATTAGAATTGGACTAATTAAAGTTTACCATGAATGCTCCAAATTAAATAATTGTATATTATAGTATTGGTACTTTTTGATTAAGCCGAGTTAAATTAATCAATACAATTTTTATTTATTTGGTCCATTAAGTAAGGCGCCAGAGATTTTTGATTGGTTAATAATCCAATTCTATAAACTAATATGATTATACATACAAATGGAATAGTTAACTTGTAAGACCAAAAGAGTGGATACTAATAGTGCAAGCGAAAGCTCAGTTAATATGATTAAGTTGAATACCAAAGTAGTATTAACTTGTAATATATGAATATGTTTATGTGTGTGTGTGTGTACCATAAGTATTCTTCAAAAATTCTGTCGATAAACAGAAAAATTAATGCTATATTTTGATTGATATTGTACCCTGTTTGATATGATTTTTATACTTGTGTATGTATATGAATATACGTGTGAATACAATAATCAATTGCCTGTAATGAGGACTATAACTTGATCAACATAAATATGATGATATGTAATACATCTACACGTATATATATAATTGATATTTTAAGAACCTTGAAAAATTATTTGATGGTTGAATAACAACCATCGATTGTAAATTTTGCATGATTCAATGAATGTGAATTGTATGTGTCTATGTGAATAATGAATTGACAAAGTTATTGGTGAAGTTATTGACAGAGATTTACATGTTGCATCTATTTGTGTAGAATGAGAGGTTGAATAAGATACGTGTGTTTGTTTGTTGTATCCATGCGTATGGAAGGGGAGGTCAGATGGTATACGTGTGTTATATTGTATCTATTCTTGTGAAAGGAGAGGTCGAATGACATACATGTATTATGTTGAATCGTTTGGAAGGGGAGGTCGAATGGTATACCTGTGTTATGTTGCATCCATTCATGTGGAAGGGGAGGTCGAATGGTATACATGTGCTATGAATTTCTACATGTGTGATATGCGTATAAATGTATATATACTATGTTCACGTTTTGTGTGTGTTGCATGTGTACGAAGTTGTGGATATCATAAATTATACTTATTATGTGATAAAAATATGGAGAAGAACATAAATTATTATCGACATAATATCAAGATACCGATTCACTAGAATTATTAAACAAAATTTGATATTTGTTATATATGAACATATACCGGTAATATTATATAATGGATTGAAGTAAATTGATAAGCCTAGTTGAGACATCAGATTTAACTAAATAATTAATTGATTTGATTATATATTTTCTTGTATTTTTTTATGTCACACAAAAGAATACCATAATAATAAATGGGAGTTTACTTTACTCATTGAGCTATCAAACTTACTCCTCTGTTATTAACCACTTTTTCTAGTACAATAAGGGTAAAGATCCAACTCGAGGTCTTGCAAGCATCAATGAGAATTGAGTAATATTATGAATTAAATATTTATATTATGATTTTGTTTAGTAATTGTTGTTTAAGTATGGAAATACTCATGCTTTCAGATACCTATACAAGATTCTAGTTTACTTTGATATTGGATTAGATTGATTATGTAGAATTATGATGCTGAGAGGAGTACTCTCGAGTTATAAATATAATGTTGTTGAGGCTGAGTATTATCTTTGAGTAAGTTAAGTAGGTGATGTCAAACCGAAATTATATTATAAATTGTGTAAGATATTGTATATGGATATATGGTTGATGTTAAAATCATATTTACATATAATGATGTATCAAGACAGACTCCATATTATAGAGGAGATATGTAGAAATTTTTAATAAATCATGATGATTATTTGAGCTATCAGAGTGATTTAAATTATTATTAATGATTAAATGATGATTAAAGTAATTTGAGATGATTAAAAACTGGGACTGTTCCACCTAGAGACTGAATTCAAGTTGCAAAGTTAAAAATTTGCATCATAAATAAGATCTAAGATTCATTGAAAAGCATTAATGATACAATCTCAACATTGCAATGTCTTGATCCGAGAATCTGCAAAATATAGAACCGTGAGTAGGGGTTCGAATCACTCCGATAATCCCCTCCGTTGCTCAAGTCAATCCTTACTTCTAGAGAGGAGATTTGATAGAAAAAAAGAGAGATAATTAATTGTGTACCTAAAAGAGATATAGGAGACCTCTTATTTTTAGGTATTAGGTTAGATAGATGATTGTATTATGGGGAAAACTGTGCTGCCAACAAGGACTGACAGTTAGCCAAGTTATCAGAGTGCTTGGAGCTTTATGTACATGCTTTTAGTTGTAAGGTGAGACTTGATGACTTATCTCTTTCTAATGATTATTTATCATGAGATTGATGATTTGGTATAGCTGGATGTGTATCTATATAAGTAGATGATGTCAAGCCGAAAATGTGAGTTGAGAATGAAAAAAATTGATATTTGTGAGATTTTTATGATGGTCAAATCTGGTGGTAAGATCTTTATTCGATGATAAGTACGCTACTGTTGGTTAAAATTATATCTGTTTATATTTTGTATATGAGGGTAGAACACTATATATAGAGGAGATACTGCCAAAAGTTTCGAGAAATTAGATACAATCAGGATAATTTATTGGTTAATAAGAGTTGTTATGTTAATTGAGTATATTAGAAACTTGGACCAGTAATTGAATCCACAATTTCGTTTCAAGCAAGGCCTTTAAATATACACCTTATTAATGATTTTATACTCATCAACTCTCATCAGAAGCTTAATGTTTATATTTTTGAAATATTTCTTGAAATCATAGAACAAACTTTCAGAATATTTATATATATATAGATTGAGAGAAAGAGAGAGAGAGAATAATGTATATCAGCTGCCATCTGATAGAATTCCATCAGATGGCGGCTGATTTGGGATATTTCCAAATTATTTTTTGATCCAACCATACCAATTTATAATTCATCCTCTAAGATGTATATTTACAAAAAAACATATGTTTTGAATTATGTTTGATCATATATCTAATGGTTCAAAGTCTAACAATTTTCAACAATACGACTTATGTAACAATTAGATACATGATCAAACGAACTATAAAATACATCATTGATTGTAAATATACATCTTGGGAGAGGAATTATAATTGGACAAAAAATTAGAAAATAACTCAAATCAGCCACCATCTGACGGGATTCTGTCAGATGGTAGCTGATATACATTAACCTCATATATATATATATATATATATATATATATATATATATATATATATATATATATATATATATATATATATATATATATATATATATAGAAGATGTGTGGGTCCCGAGTGATGCCAAGTGCGGATCTAAAATATAATGTCAATACTCACACAAGAATATTAGCGTTAAACAAATAAACGTACTTAAAAATAAGAAAATAAATCACAGAAAAGTTAAGCAAACGCAAACACGAGTGATTTATCCTGATTTGGTCCTCGTGACCTACATCCAGTCCCCAAGCCACCTGCTTGAGATTTTTCTTTATCTTTTGACATTGTACACCCAAAATCAACACCTTGTATAGCACTTGACAAATTCCTTTTGCCAAATGTATACAACTCTTTTTACAAACACGAAGACCACAACACCTTGTACAACTTCTCTTCTACACCAAGAAGACGCTCTTGTATAATGATTCGTTTGAGTGATTACAAACTTTCCTATAAGCCTTGATTCAGTATGTGATCGTGGACAAGGCTATTATAGGTTTACTTTCAGAAATCTTCACTTTGGAGTAGGAATTTGGTGAAGAAACAGAAAGTGGAAACAATTTTCAGAAAACCAGAATATTTTTCAGAGTTTTGGTTAGAAAACAATATATTTGAATTGGTATTTTAAACTTAAGATAACAATCCTATTTATAGCTGAACTCTATAGTTAGTTAGGGTAGTTATTAGGACTATTTTGAATGTTTAGACGTTGGATACGTTGAAGGAAATACTAGAAAACAGAAACTGTCCAACAGTCAGAAACTGCCATTAGTCGACTTGACATATGAGGTTAGTCGACTAGGGTAGGCAAATTTCTCAAGGTTAGTCGACTATAGAAAAGACCAAGTCGACTAGGTCATGATAAAATCAAAAGAGAAGTTTATGGAAACTGAACCAAGTCGACCAGAACTATATTATAAGTCGACTAGGCCATCTATTAGTCGACTAGGAAGACTGTTAAGTCGACTAATAATGCAAACAGAGAGTTGGTATACTTTCAGGACAAAAAGCTAGTCGACTAGGGAAATAGGTAAGTCGACTAAACCAATTATAAGTCGACTATAAAAGAGTATAAGTCGACTAAAAGGCTATGCTCTGTTTGTGTATGTGTTAAGGCTTTTAACATGCTATCAATAATTACAATACATATCATTATCAACTCTCCTTGGGAAGTCTTGATCATGAAGAACTCTTGAATAAACTTGTGATAGAGCACCAAATGATATGGCTTCACAAATGTATCATCAAAAGCAAGTTCCAACATTCTCCCCCTTTTTGATGATGTCACTTTGTGTGCACAAATGCTCCCCCTCAAAAAAATAAGTTATATGTTCTCTCCCTGCAGAAAATAGGTTATAACAGATATAGAAACACTTGTGTTCTGCCCCTACAACAAATATATCATAACATGTATTTATGTGAAAAATATTTGAAGTATTGTTCTTATCAAACTTCGTATGTGGTACCTAAAAGATAAATATTAGATGGTACCAATAATAAAAGTAAAGCATTAACCTTTAGGAGACCAAACCCAATTTGAATTTGGTTTCTATCTATTAGTATATACATAATTGCATGAGTTACATATATCATGTATGCATGATGCAATATAAGTATTTTTATCAACAATGCTTAAGTTTTTAGGAATCCATATAAACTTATTCTTAATTCATTTTGAAATAATATCAGACTTTCTTTTTACAAAAGAATTATATGGATTACTAGCATATGAAGATTTTTAAAAAAATCCAAGAGCATAATGATTATGTGACATCTTTTGATACGATAACAAATCATTCAACTTTTCTTTTCCTTGATTAAACTTAGTCACATTTTTCAAAATCTCTTCATATTTCATTTTGAAAATTGACATGTCTTTATCTAACACAGAAATTCTTTCATTTAAAGTCACAGTTTCTTTTTTAAGCAAAATATTTTCTTTTATAAAATTCTCATTATCCTTTTTCAATGATGATATCACTTTTTCAAAATCATCTTTTTGAGAATTTATAGAAGAAACTTAAGAGACATAACATGAATTTTCTTTGAAAAATTTTTCATTTTCCTTTAATAAAACTTTATTCTTCATTTTTCATTATTTAGAACATTGAATAATTCATGGAATGCGTCTAAAAGTTCAGTATATTGTACCTCATCTTCTTCTAGCGCCATGTAACAGATGTTGGCATGTTCAGTGGCTTCCTCTTCGTCAGAGGAAGAGAAATCACTGTTTTCCATTGATGCTTGGTAGTCTTTCTTCTTTCTAAACTTTTTGCTCTTAAATTTACCTTTGTTTTTGAGCAATGGGCAATCCTTCTTCATATGACCTGTTTTATTGCAGTTAAAACATCTAAACTTACCTTACTTTAAGAATCTTCTGAATTTTCATGAAAGCATTGCCATCTCCTTTTCATCGTGATCTGAATTGTCCGTGTCTGAGGATGCATGGAAGGCAAGTTCTTTCTTCTTTGAGAGAGATTGTTGTTCATCCTTCTTTCTTTCTTCGAGTTGCACTTCATATGCCATTAGATTACCAATAAGGTTTTCTAATGTCATTGTTGAGAGATCATTCACTTCTTCTATTGTAGTTGTCTTCTTCTCCCAATCTGGTGTGAGTGCACGAAGGATCTTCCGAACTTTTTCAACTTGGGTGTATTCCTTTCCAAGGGATGCTAAGGAATTGGTTATGTCGGTGAATCTTGTAACCATTTCTGAGATGGTTTCATTCTCCTTCATTTTGAAAAGTTCAAACCTGTGGACAAGAACAGAAATTTTAAATTCCTTAACTTTATTTGTGCCTTCATGTGTTACCTGAAGAGTGTGCCATATTTGATTTGCAGAAGTAGCTGTTGACACACGGTTGAATTCTTCTTTGGTAAAGGCACAGAATAATGCATTCATCGCTTTGGCATCAAGGTTCGCATTCTTCTTTTCATCATCACTCCAAGCGTTGTAGTTGGTTGTCGGTTTGGTATACGGTGCTTCTACAGTGTTCCAAAGTTCGTAGTTGAGCGATTACAAGTAGATTTTCATTCTACACTTCCAATAGTTATAGTTGGATCCGTCAAATAGCAGTGAACGTTGTGTAGAATGTCCTTCTTTGAATTGTGATGAAGGAAACTCCGTTGCCATCCTTGTAGATTGTTGACTAGATATGCAGGGCTCTAATACTAATTGTTGAACCTGCTCTGATACCAATTGTTGGTTCCGAGATGATGCCAAGTGTGGATCTAAAATACAATGTCAACACTCACACAAGAATATTAGCGTTAAACAAATAAACGTACTTGCAAAAAAGGAAATAAATCACAGAAAAGTTAAGCAAGCACAAACACGTGTAATTTATCCTGGTTCGGTCCTCGTGACCTACATCCAGTCGTCATGCCACCCGCTTAAGATTTTCCTTTATCCTTTGACTTTGTACACCCAAAATTAACACCTTGTATCCCACTTGATAAATCCCCTTTGCCAAATGTATACAACTCTTCTTACAACTAAGAAGACCACAACACCTTGTACAACTTCTCTTCTACACCAAGAAGATGCTCATGTATAATGATTCCTTTGAGTGATTACAAACTTTCCTATAAGCCGTGATTCAGTATGTGATCATGGACACAAGGGCTATTATAGGTTTACTTTCAGAAATCTTCACTTTGGAGTAGGAAATTTATGAAGAAACAGAAAGTGAAAACAGTTTTCAGATAGCCAGAATATTTTTCAGAGTTTTGATCAGAAAACTATATATTTGAATTGGTATTTTAAACCTAAGATAACAACTCTATTTATAGCTGAACTCTATGGTTAGTTAGGGTAGTTATTATGACCATTTTGAATGTTTAAACGTTTGATAACATTGAAGGAAATACCAGAAAACAGAAACTGTCCAACAGTCAGAAACTGCCATTAGTCGACTTGAGATATGAGGTTAGTCGACTAGGGTAGGCAAATTTCTCAAGGTTAGTCGACTATAGAAAAGACCAAGTCGACTAGGTCATGATAAAATCAAAAAACAAGTTTCTAAAAACTGAACCAAGTCGACCAGAACTATATTATAAGTCGACTAGGCCATCTATTAGTCAACTAAGAAGACTGTTAAGTCGACTAATAATGCAAATAGAGAGTTGGTATGCTTTCAGGACAAAAAGCTAGTCAACTAGGGAAATAGGTAAGTCGACTATACCAATTATAAGTCGACAATAAAAGAGTATAAGTCGACTAAAAGGCTATGATGTGTGTGTGTGTGTCAAAGCTTTTAACATGCTATCAACAATTACAATACACATCATTATTAACTCTCCTTGGGAAGTCTTGATCATGAAGAACTCTTGAATAGACTTATGATAGAGCTCCAAATGATATGGCTTCACAAATGTATCATCAAAAGCAAGTTCCAACATTCTCCCCCTTTTGATGATGACACTTTGTGTGCACAAATGCTCCCCCTGCAGAAAATAAGTTATATGTTCTCCCCCTACAGAAAATGGGTTATAACGGATATAGAAACACTTGTGTTCTGCCCCTGCAACAAATATATCATAACATGTATATGTATGATAAATATTTGAAGTATTGTTCTTATCAAACTTCTTATGTGGTACCTGAAAGATAAACATTAGATGGTACCCAATCATAAAAGTAAAGCATTAACCTTTAGGAGACTAAACCCAATTTGAATTTGATTTCCATCTGTTAGTATACACATAATTGCATGAGTTACATATATCATGTATGTATGATGCAATATAAGTATTTTTATCAATAATGCTTAAGTTTTTAGGAATCCATATAAACTTATTCTTAATTCATTTGGAAATAATATCCAACTTTCTTTCACAAAAGAATTATATGGATTACTAACATATGAAGATTTTTCAAAAAATCTAAGACCATAATGATTATGTGACATCTTTTGATATGATAACAAATCATTCAACTTTTCTTTTCCTTGATTAAACTTAGTCACATTTTTCAAAATCTCTTCATATTTCATTTTGAAAACTGACATGTCTTTATCTAACACAGAAATTCTTTCATTTAAAAACACAGTTTCCTTTTTAAGCAAAATATTTCTTTTATAAAATTCTCATTATCTTTTTTCAATGATGATATCACTTTTTCAAAATCATCTTTTTGAGAATTTATAGAAGAAACTTAAGAGACATAACATGAATTTTCTTTAAAAAATTTTTCATTTTCCTTTAATAAAATTTTATTCTTCATTTTTTCATTCTTTAGATCATTGAATAATTCATGGAATGCGTCTAGAAGTTCAGTATATTGTACCTCATCTTCTTCTAGCGCCATGTAACAGATGTTGGCATGTTCAGTGGCTCTTCTTCATCAGAGGAAGAGGATCCATGATGCTTGGTAGTTTTTCTTCTTTCTGAACTTTTTGCTCTTAAATTTACCTTTATTTTTGAGTAATGGGCAACCCTTCTTCATATGACCTGATTTATTGCAGTTAAAACATCTAAACTTACCTTACTTTAAGAATCTTCTGAATTTTCTTAAAAGTATTGCCATCTCCTCTTCATCGTCATCTGAATTGTCCGTGTCTGAGGATGCGTGGAAGGCAATTTCTTTCTTCTTTGAGAGAGATTGTTATTCATCCTTCTTTCTTTTTCGAGTTGCACTTCATATGCCATTAGATTACCAATACGATTTTCTAATGTCATTGTTGAGAGATCATTTGCTTCTTCTATTGTAGTTGTCTTCTTCTCCCAATCTGGTGTGAGTGCACGAAGGATCTTGCAAACTTTTTCGACTTGGGTGTATTCCTTTCCAAGGGATGCTAAGGAATTGGTTATGTCGGTGAATCTTATAACCATTTCTGAGATGGTTTCATTCTCCTTCATTTTGAAAAGTTCAAACCTGTGGACAAGAACAGAAATTTTAGATTCCTTAACTTTATTTGTGCCTTCATGTGTTACTTGAAGAGTGTGCCATATTTGATTTGCAGAAGTGGCTGTTGACACACGGTTGAATTCTTCTTTGGTTAAGGCACAGAATAATGCATTCATCGCTTTGGCATCAAGGTTCGCATTCTTCTTTTGATCATCACTCCAAGCGTTGTAGTTGGTTGTCGGTTTGGTATACGGTGCTTCTACAATGTTCCAAAGTTCGTAGTTGAGCTATTGCAAGTAGATTTTCATTCTACACTTCCAATAGTTGTAGTTGGATCCGTCAAATAGCGGTGGACGTTGTGTAGCATGTCCTTCTTTGAATTGTAATGAAGGGAACTCCGTTGCCATCCTTATAGATTGTTGACTAGATATGCAGGGCTCTGATACCAATTGTTAAACCTGCTCTGATACCAATTGTTGGTCCCGAGATGATTCCAAGTGTGGATCTAAAATATAATGTCAATACTCACACAAGAATATTAGCGTTAAACTAATAAACGTACTTGCAAATAAGGAAATAAATCACAGAAAGTTAAGCAAACACAAACACGAGTAATTTATCCTAGTTCGGTCCTCGTGACCTACATCCAGTCGTCAAGCCACCCGCTTGAGATTTTCCTTTATCCTTTGACTTTGTACACCCAAAATCAACACCTTGTATCCCACTTGATAAATTCCCTTTGCCAAATGTATACAACTCTTCTAACTACTAAGAAGACCATAACACCTTATACTACTTCTCTTCTACACCAAAAAGATGCTCTTGTACTGATTCCTTTGAGTGATTACAAACTTTCCTATAAGCCTTGATTTAGTATGTGATCGTGGACAAGGGCTATTGTAGGTTTACTTTCAGAAATCTTCACTTTGGGTAGAAATTTGGTGAAGAAACAGAAAGTGAAAATAGTTTTCAGACAACCAGAATATTTTTCAGAGTTTTGATCAGAAAACTATATATTTGAATTGGTATTTTAAACCTAAGATAACAACCCTATTTATAACTGAACTCTATAGTTAGTTAGGGTAGTTATTAGGACCATTTTGAATGTTTAAACGTTGGATAACGTTGAAGGAAATACAAGAAAACAAAAACTGTCCAACAGTCAGAAACTGCTATTAGTCGACTTGAGATATGAGGTTAGTCGACAGGGTAGGCAAATTTCTCAAGATTAGTCGACTATAGAAAAGACCAAGTCGACTAAGTCATGATAAAATCAAAAGACAAGTTTCTGGAAATTGAACTAAGTCAACCAGAACTATATTATAAGTCGACTAGGCCATCTATTAGTCGACTAGGAAGACTGTTAAGTCGACTAATAATGCAAACAGAGAGTTGGTATGCTTTTAGGACAAAAAGCTAGTCGACTAGGGAAATAGGTAAGTCGACTATACCAATTATAATTCGACTATAAAAGAGTATAAGTCGACTAAAAGGCTATGATGTGTGTGTGTGTGTGTGTGTCAAGGCTTTTAACATGCTATCAACAATTACAATACACATCATTATCAACTCTCCTTGGGAAGTCTTGATCATGAAGAACTCTTGAATAGACTTGTGATAGAGCTCCAAATGATATAGCTTCACAAATGTATCATCAAAAGCAAGTTCCAAAAGGATGTACCTCAGCCGCCATTCAGTTTGGTCGCAAACTTACTGCAACATGGTCGCAGTCCACTGTAATATAGTCGCAGTCCTAAAAAACTCATATATTTTCAGTGTAATTTGAATTTCAACCATGGTAGCAGTTCTCAGAAAAAGACTGCGACCTTGGTCGCAGTTCTTAGAAAAGACTGCGACCATGGCAGCAGCTCTCATAAAAACACTGTGAGGTCGCAGTTCTTAGAAAAGACTGCGACCATGGCAGCAGCTCTCATAAAAACACTGTGACTTAATTACACTCCTCCTATAAAACTGCGGCCATGATACCAGCACTCAAAATTGTGGTTAAAATTCAGCCATGTTGCGCCAGCTGAGGGAGTCTCTCTCAGGTGCCGGCTGAGGTACAGATTCCTCATATATATATATATGGAATATGTGTAGATATATGTATATGTATATAATATGTGTGTGTGTGTGTGCGCGCGCCAGAGATATGTGTATATACTTTGAAAGTCACCTAGAAGGGGGTGCATAGGTGAAATGTTGTTCCAATGTGGAAATAAAAAAATAGAGCAATAATAAATACAATCTATTAAAAAGTAAGAAGTAAAACCCTATTCCCAATTAAGGGCTCTAAAACTTTTCTTCATAATCCCTCTTGAATAAGAGTTGAAGTGCACATTGCCTTATTACTTGAGTGAGGAAAACTGACAAGTATGAATAATGCAAGCATTATAGGATAAGTAGAATAAAGAATAACGAAAGCAATAAAATAAGTATTAACAATAGAGTATGTAGGGGTTAATTTCAGAAGGAATTTATCTATATTTTAAATTGTAACCTGGATTTAAGATAGAGTAGAAGAAACAATCGCAGAGACTCGGATTTTATGTAGAAGCCCATTTTGGAAAACCACGAGAAGGAGGGGGAATTCACTATTTTCAAAGGATTATAGTATTTTCTACAGAGGTAAACTCTATTCTTCTTGCTATTGATCTCGAATAAGAAAAATGTATATTGAGATGTCCCTCTAGATGTCTTATATACCCAAGGGTTTCTGTCGACTGTGCGAGTCACGCGAAATTTCAGTAACCGCACGATCTATACATTACGATCTTTTATAGCAGCCTGGATTGTGATCTTGATCACGAGAGTGATATCTGCTGCTTTCTATAATTACTCGTGTCGAAATAGGGATCGTGGATCATGTTTGAAATATTAAATGACCCGGTAATGTAAAAATTTGACAAATATAGGCGGGATTTGATGGAACCTGCTGCAGAGGTTATCTTGCTCAAGTTAGGAGAATTGACTTCGGGAGGATGTACACTCTCAGGAAGGTTATTTTTCTCGGGAGAAGAGAATGATCTCGGGAATGTTCTGGATGTCGCTCGTAGGTTTTCCTTGTGAGTGTCTTGAGAAAATTTTAACGGTGAGGGACACGTGTCTTGATCTTACCGTGGGTCAGATTTTGACCAGCCCCCTCCACTTCCTCTTGTTGGCCCAAAGGCCCATCCCTCTAGTTTTGATGATGATTAACTATGTAGTTATAGTACTAATGATCTTGTGTTTATTTAGTCTCAGATATTTGATCAAGATCTTAGTAGGTGTTTAACTACAACAAAGGGTTCGAAGTCATGTTTTGAAGCTAGCACGTGGTGATTCAAGAGCTCGTGGATCAAGTCGCATCAAGTACTCAAAATGAGTCTAACTCATTGGATCAAGGTTTGGACCAAGTCAAGAAGGAGAAGAAGATTTTCATGAGAAGATTTTCAGAAGACTTGTGTCTAGTTTTGTAAGTATTAAGATTTGTGTTTTAGATAAAATATAAAGGATAGATTAGTTGTGAATTGCTCAAGCTCATACGCACACACAAAAAAAAGTTATATGTGTTTTCATTAAATAGTTTTGATTTGGAAAAATACCGTTTTGATTTTTGAGCTTCAAAATATATATCTTTATGTTTCATGAATAAAGTTTATCGAAATAAGTTTATATGATTTATATGTGTTTTGGATACACATAGTTGATTCAAAACTTTAGAGAAACTTATTTGATGTTTCTAAATCATGTGTTTGAGTTTTAGATTTATCAAAACTTATTTTAGAACTTATTGTCAAAAATATAGATATTTCATCTTATATGTGTATTGGATAATATCCATACACACTAAAATTCAAAAGTGTTTAAAATATCTTGTTTTTGTATTTAGAGAAGTTTTGAAAAATCGTTTTTTCAATTTGGAGACTAACTTTGAAAAACACTGAGTTTTGTTTAAGGCAAAATTTCTATATTACCAAAAATGGTTCAAAATGTTTATAATATGTGTTGAATTTTGATGACACATATTTGTACTTCAAAGTATTTCAAAGAACTCATTTTTGTAGATTTTATATGATTTTATGGGATTTTATTTGAATTAAAAAGGCCAAGTTTTAATCCCAAAAAGATGTCTGACCTGACCTTCTGCTGGTCGACCGGATGGTCGACCACGCCAGAAGTCGGTCAACCGATGTGCACAAAACATGCACGGCCAACTGGCTAGTGGGCCGGTCGACCGGGCGGTCGACCGTCCAGAGAGCTCTGCTCTCTGGATCTGGCCTCGGTCGAGCAGGCGATAGACTGGTAGGTCTGATCCTAGGCATGGTCGACCGGACGGTTGACCAACAGGCTGCAATGGTCGGAAATTTGACCGTTGGCCGGTCGACCGGGCGGTTGACCAACAGGCTGCAATGGTCAAAAATTTGACCGTTGGCTGGTCGACCGGCCAGTCGACCGACAATAGGGTTTTTTGCTGACTTTGACCCAACGACTATATTTTTGAGGGCTATAAATTGGGGCTGTTTTGGGCTCTTTTACATAAGATTTTTTGGTGAGTTTTAAAGCTAGTTTTTTCCATCTCTTGTAGAGGTTTTCTCCAATTATTTTTAGAGATAATATTTCCATATCAAAAGGAGAGTTTATCAAGAGTGTTTTCAAAAGTGATTTCTTGAGTTTTTCACCACAAATCTATCCTAGTTTTTCTCACACATACTTGAGCTTTCCATTGCTATATCAATCATATAAGAAATTTGTTGTGAGAGTGTTTTTAAGATGATCAAAGTGTTGAGATCACCAAAGTTTCATCTTGTATTTGAGGAGGCGAACTTGCGGGTTCGTATTGTTTTGAGTTCTTGTAGGAGCTCGGTGTAGAGGTGCGGCCTCGGCAAGCTAGTGTGTTTGCGTGTGTTATTCTTGCGGGAACAAGAGAGGTACTAGTAAGTCCAAGGAGTTCTAGTGAGAACTCGTTGTAGGTGTTGCGGCACCGAGTGATCCAGTGGGATCGGTTTTAGTGAAAATCATTCATAGTGTTAAAGGCGGTAACGTAGAGTAAGAGTGCTCAAACCTTGAAACAAATCTCTCGTATTTGCGATTGCTCTCTCTTTATCTATCACTTGTATTTATATCTTGCATGCTTACATTGCTTATGTCTTTATATGCTTGATATATCTTGTGCTCTATTGTTATATGCTTGGGATTGCTTGCTCGCACTTGTATTCAACCAAGAGAGTCATAGTGGCACCTCAACTCTTAATCTAGAGGAATCTTGAGGAGATAGTACAGAGCCCTTCACCAGAAATTCGGCTACACTCTTATATTATACTTGGTGTGTTTTGCATAATAGTTTTTAGTTTGCTTAAATAGTTTTTAATTCTGCATTATTCATCTTTAGATTAGCTTGTCACCTATTCACCCCCCTCTAGGTGACATACAAGTGGTGTCAGAGCTTGGTGCTCTTGATTTTGGTCTAACAACCTTGAGTTAAAGATCCTCATTTTTAGCTAATCACAATATTTGTTTACACACACATGAATTTCATGACACCTCCCATGTTTGATATTCTTAACATCCAAATTTGAAAAGTTAAGATGTCAATGTACCTCAAAGCCCTAGGTATTCATATTTATCTTGTCATTATTGAAGATTCATATTGTTTAAATGGAAAACATTTAGAGGCTAATGCAAAAGGCATTCATGCTTTACAGAGTACCCTAAATGATGATTATTTATGTAGGTTTATTAATTTTGATTCCACTTTTGTAGTATGGAACACACTTGTCTCCCTTAGCGAACAAAAGCAATACTATACGGGGAGTGACTCAGATAATGAAGTGATGCTTCTAACATATGCTACATGGTCCAATGGGATAACTTGCTTGAAGTAAATTCTGAACCCGAGCTTAATAAGAATGTTGACATGTCATATGATGAGCTTACTTTATTTTGTTAACAACTTCTTGAAAAATATAATTTGCTCAAAAAGGATAATAAAAGATTGAAGAAATATGATTCCATATCAAAAGAAAAAATTATTTTCAAAATAAATTTGAATGCATTTCAAAAGAAAATGAGTTTTGAAAAAGGAGAATATTTCCTTGTCTTCAAAATTAAATGATATTTGTGAAGGAAATAATTCTTTAAAAAGTAAAATTATTTTGGTGAAAAAAGAAAAAGAAATTGCTTTGGAAGAAAATAATTCTTTGAAAAGGAAAATTATTTCAAAAGAAAAAGAAAACATTTCTAAAAAGAAACAGATTGTTAATTCTCATGCTTTCCATGCTACTATTGGTAAAAATGAGATTCATGTTTTGAAAAATAGAATTGATTGTTTAAGCTCAACTTTGAGTAATTGTACATTAACCATTCTAGATTGGAAACCTTGTTTCAAAAGAAACAAGCTCCACATGTTCATGCACATAACCCATAGTATACATATGCACACTATGCTCCACATGTTTACTCATATACTTATTTTATGAGCACTTTTTGAGTTTTATCGATCTTGAGTGACAATCTTTGTGTACTTAGCAATGCTTCATGAGATATATATAATTTATTTCATGTTTGAAGGATCTTTAACTAGTTATTTAAAAATTACTTTAAACTAGTTATTTATTCTTCATTTAGTAGTGTTTTCAATCTATAACTATTTTTCAAATCTTATTTTTGAAAACTTCTACCCTTCAAAGGCGGATGGTTGGGTGACCATGCCTTGTATGCTCTAAATTGAAAATCTTTTAATCATGTGCATGAATAGGGTAGATAGTTATGAGTAATACACATGATCTTCATGATATTTCACTTTTATATACTCATATATGTTTTATATATATATATGTATTCTTTAAATTTCAATTAATATTAATTTCAATTGGTATTTTCTTTTTCATACATATATATGATTTGATTGTGCTTATTTTATCATATCCGTACATGTTTAAAGCACAAATTATATTTATGTTAAGCTTGACTAATTTTTAGATGTTAATTGGTATCTTAATGAGCGTATGCATTATTTTCAATTGGTATTTCAATTGATATCAAAATATACTTTATATTTTACCTTTTAATTGGTATAAAAAATTTACAAGATATTTCAATTGGTATCAAAAATCTACTATTGGTATCTTAAAATTTTGTTTATTTACAAGTGGTACCAACTTTTATTTTGTCAACTATAATTTGATTTCATTGGTATCAAAATTTGCTTTGTTGACTTAAAAAATTTCAAATTTTGTTTTAAAAGTGGTTTTTCAAAATTTGTTGATATTTATTGCCTATATGTAAGAGGAGCTTAACATCTTCTCTATATATACATTCATGTTGAGTGTATCTCACATTGAGGAGCTTAGCATCTCTTTTTTATGTGGTACACATGTGTAGGGGGAGCTTAACATCTCTGCTTATACATTGTATATTATGCTTTATGTGGGTTAGGGTTTTGTCATCCCTTCTTCATGTAATGCATGTATACAGGGGGAACTTTACGTCTCTCTTCTTCATGAATGTATATCACATATATATCTTTATTATTTGATTTGTTTTTACCCCTTTGTTGATTAATTGACAAAAAGGGGGAGAAGAATTTTGAGAGTTTATATATGCATGTTTATTTTCTTATTTATGCAAAAAGGGGAAAAGAATTTGGTGAGTTTATGCATGTTTATCTCCATGTTTATGCATATATATTTGTGTTTAGTTTATGCACTTTATTGAATATCTTTATGCTTATTGCTATGCATGAGTTAAGGGGGGCTTCTATGAAGCTTAACTTTAATCCATACATATATAATTTCATGAGTTTTGTCATCATCAAAAAGGGAGAGATTGTTGGCCCAAAGGCCCATAACTCTAGTTTTGATGATGATCAACTCATGTGGTTATACTACTGATGATCTTGTGTTTATTTAGTATCAGATATTTGATCAAAATCTTAGTAGGTGTTTAGTTTCAACAAAGGATTCAAAGTCAAGTTTTGAGGCTAGCACGTGTTGATTCAAGAGCTCGTGTATCAAGATCTCATCAAGTACTCAAGAGAAGTCTAGCTTATTAGATTAACGTTTGGACCAAGTCAAGAAGGCGAAGAAGATTTTCAAGAGAAAACTTTCAGAAAACTTGTGTCTAGTTTTGTAAGTATTAAGATTTGTATTTTAGATAAAATGTAAAGGATAAATTAATTGTGGATTACTCAAGCTCATATACACACAAAAAAAATATATATGTGTTTTCATTAAGTAGTTTTGATTTTGGAAATTACGTTTTGATTTTTGAGCTTCAAAATATATATCTTTATGTTTCATGAATAGAGTTCATCAAAATGAGTTTATATGCTTTATATGTGTTTTGGATACACATAGTTGATTCAAAAGTTTAGAAAAACTTATTTGATGTTTCTATATCAAAGACAAAGATATTTCATCTTATATGTTTATTGGATTATATCCAAACACACTAAGATTCAATAAGTGTTTAAGTTATCTTGTTTTTGTATTTAGAGAAGTTTAAAAAAAAAAATCATTTTTTCAATTTGGAGTTTAATTTTGAAAAATACAGCTTTTTGTTTAAGGCAAAATTTATATATTACAAAAATAGTTCAAAATGTTTATAATATGTGTTGAATTTTAATCACACATATTTGTACTTCAAAGTATTTCAAAGAACTCATTTTTGTAGATTTTATGTGATTTTATGGAATTTTATTTGAATTAAAAGATCAAGTTTTAATCCCAAAAAGATGTCTGACTTGGCCTTCTACCGGTCGACCGGACGGTCGACCACGCCAGAAGTCAGTTGACCGGGTGATCGACCGATGTACAGAAAACGTGCACGGTCAACTGGCTGGTGGGCTGGTCGACCGGGCGGTCAACCGTCCAAAGAGCTTTGCTCTCTAGATCTGGCCCCGATCGACCAGGCTGTCGACCTGTAGGTCTAAGCCTAGGCATGGTCGACCAGGCTGTCGACCGGCAGGCTGCAACGGTTAGAAATTTGACCATTGGTTGGTCGACCGACCGATCGACTGGCAACAGAGTTTTCTGCTGACTTTGACCCCAATGACTATATTTTTGAGGGCTATACATTAGGGCTGTTTTGGGCTGTTTTACATAAGATTTTGGAGAGTTTTAATGCTAGTTTTTCCCATCTCTTGTAAAGGTTTTCTCCACTTATTTTAGAGCTAATATTTTCATATCAAAAGGAGAATTTATTAAGAGTGTTTTCAAAAGTGATTTCTTGAGTTTTTCACCACAAATCTATCCTAGTTTTTCTCACACATACTTGAGCTTTTTATTGTTATATCAATCCTATAGGAGATTTTTTTTAGAGTGTTTTTAGGTGATCAAAGTGTTGAGATCACTAAAGTTTCATCTTGTATTTGAGAAGGCGAACATGTGGGTTCCTGTTATTTCGAGTTCTTGTGGAGCTCGGTGTAGAGGTGCGGCCTCGGCAAGATAGTGTGCTTGCGTGTGTTGTGCTTGTGGGAACAAGAGAGGGACTAGTGAGTCCAAGGAGTTCTAGTGTGAACTCGTTGTAGGTGTTGCGGTACCGAGTGATCTAGTGGAATCGATTTTAGTGGAAATCCTTTATAGTGTTGAAGGTGCGGACGTAGAACAAGGGTGCTCGAATCTCGAAATAATCTCCCGTGTTTGCGATTGCTCTATCTCTATGTCTCACTTGTGTTTATATCTTGCATGCTTACATTGCTTATATCTTTATACGCTTGATATATCTTGTGCTCTACTGTTATATACTTGGGATTGTTTGCTTGCACTTGTATTCAACCAAGAGAGCCATAGTGACACCTCAACTCTTAATCTAGAGGAATCTTGAGGAGATAGTCCAGAGCCCTTCACTGGGAATTCGGCTTCACTCTTGTATTATACTTGGTGTGTTTTGCATAATAGTTTTAAGTTTGCTGAAATAGTTTTTAATTTCACATTATTCATCTTTAGATTAGCTTGTCACCTATCACTCACACTCTAGATGACCTACACCTCTTTCTCCCGACTTTGAGGGAAAAAAGTGGAGTGGAATGAGTATACCTTGGCTCAGAAGTTAAGGCATTGCTTGTAATCTGAAAAGGTCTTGGTCAATGCCTCATAGTACTCCAGGCTTTCTTTGAAAACTGGTGAAAACAATTGGGCAATTAATGACGCAAATCTTAAATTCATAATATAGGATATCATGTGGTAGGATTGAATCAAATTTGGTAATCTGACATGCAAAAAAAAAAATCCACGATTCAAAACTGTCTCTACAGATGACAATTTTTAATTCAAGGCGGTTTGACTTCTACGCCTATAAATAGAAAGTATTTTAGAAGTGAGAGACCCATCTTCAGAATGCTTTTCTTTGCCTCTTGATATTTCTTGCTCTAGTGGAATGTGTTGCTATTCTTTCTTCCCTCCATGGAAGAAGAAGATGGAGAGGATGCCAATGTTGAAGATGATGGCTGCATCGCATCACCCCCTTGTCATGTAATTTCTGTTCTCGTGATAATCTAGTCATGAAATTTTGGTTCTCGTGACAAGGTCTTGCCACTAGGGAGGAATAAATTGGGCTCATGCTCTGACTTGATTTGCTCAAACATATCTTCTCTTGGTGGTGGGTACAGATAAAGTGAGTGTGAGTGACGACGGTGTTGGGTCCTCATTCCATCACTGTTGTCCACCTTTTGGACTCTTCGCTCTGGGCTGGGTCCCGTGGTCCTCGCACTAGAAGACTCTTTTTTTAAGGTAAGGCCTAAAAAGGAAGCACGGGTGGATGACCTGGAATGATGAGGCGCCCCTTCCTAGATACCTGTTCGGGATGGAGGGACTGTGATCCGATGTCATGGCATTCTTACATGTCATGAACAAGATAGTATGGTTGCCTTGGAGGCATGCTCTACTCGGGGAGAAAGAGGTAGTCCCCCACTTGAGAACCACCTATTTTTGTCCAAGAACCTCCCTAGACTTCCTTATGTGGTTGCGGATGGTGGCGTGCGCAATTGGATTGCGCCTGCATGAAACATTCCCTGATTGACAGATCTTTATTTGCTTCAGCATCAAGAATTTTGGCGAGCCTGAGTCAAGATATGTTGATCTATATTTCTTTTGAAAAAAGAAAACACAAACATGTAATAGATGATCAGTCACTAATATTTCATATTTATTGTCATATTTTCATATTATTTTATAACAAACTTTACTTTATAATCTTATTTTTATATAAATAATGTGCATGCCTTTACTAATGGAGATGGAAAAGAAACAAGCCCAAAAGCCCACTTAAATTCTGATATAATTGAGTTTAAATCAAAAATTAGGATTGAAATAAAAGATTTAAGGGGATAAGCACAGATCAGAGTATATCAGAGAAGATAATACTAAATGAAATGGTTAAAATTTGGATTTCTATAAATCCATTTAGTTAACTTTAAGAATTAATAGGATAACACTAAATTCAGAAAACAATAAAAAAACCAATGGATAAAAGGAGATATCAGAGCATCACTGAAATACACTTAAAAGGGTGTGAATAGGTATTTTGCTAATCAAATACAATTTTAAAACTACTTATGATGAATTATGCAAACAGTCACTCAAAACAAGAATTCAAGCAAAATTTCCCTTGAAGGGCTCTAAAACTTCTCCCCTTTGATTCCTCTAGATAATGAGTTTGAGGTGCTTAATTACCTCTTATTGAGATGAGTATAGACCAGTAATGAAAGTGATAGAATGAAAGCAATAGAGAGTAAGACACAAGCAATCACAAACACAAAGAAATTGTTCGGAGGTTCGTGACACCGCTCTACGTCCCCGCCTTCACCACTATGAAGGATTTCACTGTCCTTTAAGGGATCTTCCACAAAGGGACCTTATACAAAAAAAATTACAACTTGGCCTATACAAGACTGGAGTACACAACTCCACCAACTCAACCCTCCATACAAGAGGTAACATAAAGCCAATTGAGGTTACAAAGCCCTTGGTGGTCCAATAAGATCACAAACACTCTCTCGTACAACTTTCTATAAAGTAGAATAGGAAGTGTTGCTCAAGAAGTTAAGTGAGAGATAAAATTCAGTTAGAAAGAATAGAAGAGCTTAAAAACAACTGAAAATAGCTTTGAAAAGAAAGAACTTGAAGATTGGAAGCTAAAAAAAATTTCTCTTTTGAAACAAACTTGTAAACTTGTGTATTGTTGACACTTAAAAAAGACAAGATTCTCATTGGTCCGAACGATGTCTAAACTTGTTGACATTTACAAAAGACAAGGGACAGACGAGCTGAAGACCAGTTTTCACCCACCTCCAAGGGACAAGGAAGCAGCTCGGACTCCACTGATCCAGCAAGCAGAACAGTGAACCCGGATTGTTTCTAAATAGACCTCAGCAGGTCTAAGATGCTAGCATTTAGCATTACATTAGCCCAAGGAGATAGCCTCGTTTGAGAGGCTAGCATCATCCAGAGCATCGCCAGGAAGCTAACTGATAGCTTCGCCGAAAAGCCTCTTTTCGGACCTCGCCAAGAGTTGCCTCTAGCTCCGCTGTGAGTTCAAAGCGGGCATCGCCGCTATTGGTCAACCTTTGACCAATCAAAATCTCCTGATGAGATCGGATTCAATCTAATCAAATCCAATCGGGATTCAAATATGGCAGGTGATTGCCGCAATCTCTTGACTCTCTTGAAACGAGTAAGAGGATCAAGGAGAATCTCCCAACGATATGGAAAGGATCAAAACAAATCAGAAAGATCCACCGACCTGCCAATTCTAGCTCCGCAGAAGCTATCCTAGCCTCGCAGCAAGGCTACTTTCCAGATTTAAACAGATTCGGTTCAATCTGTTTCCATATCTTCAAGGGACGATTATACCCTTGCTCTCCCTATAAATAGCCCGCCAGGGGTACAGGGACAAAGACACAGACAGAGGGACAGACAGACGGAGAGGAATCAAGGAGAGACACATACATACGGGAGGACTCCACAAGCAGAGGCTTCTTCACAAGGCACCGCGCGTTCTCAAATTCAGAGACCTTTTAGAGAATTGCTTTCTCTAATCAGGGTGTTGATACCCTAACGTCGTCCTTCTTCTCAAGGAATCTCCGGAACCAGGCGAGAAGGAATTCCTTATTGAAGGCGATTTTGAGAAGCAGCAAGAGGGTTCTACCAACCTTCTATTCTCTGATTCCCCGAACCAGGCGAGAAGGGAATCTCATCGCTCGCATCGTCAAAGGGACAAAGTGGTCGCGCGCTGACCAGACTCCTATCGGCACATTTTCTCAGAATCTCTGAGGAGATCTACTTGTAATCTTTTGAGAATACTTGTAATTTAGCTCCTCAAACTCTTTTTTGTAAGTTTTCCCCCTTTGCAAACATAATGGAAAACAAGATGGCGACTCCGCTGGGGATTGTATTCTCCTCTGCTGAGAATCAAGTATCGCAATGCGACGAACAGACCTTCGGGTCTATCTCTGAATTCAGAAAAGCCGGTGCAGCCAGATCTTCTCTGGCTAAATCTTCAAGCAAAGTCTCTGCGGAGACGGAAAAGGTTCTCTGCAAACCTGCCGCAGTTCTCTGGCGCAATAAGGAAACATGCTCGCAGCCCAGATCCTGCACTTTTGAGAACCTGGTTATCCAGATCGATCAAGGAAGATTTGAAGAAGTCCTCTCTGGGGGTGGCCTGACGCTTCGAGCACGGAAGCACAGGAAGGTTTTCATGGCCAAGGTTTCAAATCAGAAACCAGAGGCAGAATCTTGCCAGCACCCCACAGCCCCGCTTGTGGCTATTCAGGTTCCTTGCGAACCTAGGCGTCCCCTGTCAAGGCTGATATGGAAGCCTAAAGAGGAGTCTTCAACCAAAGCTCCCGGAGTAGTCATGCCGAGACTGCGCCTCTCCCGCGAAGAAAAGGGTAAGATGCCCATCTGCCCTGACGATGCTGCCAGCCATGAAGTCACGACGGCAATCATACCGTCACTTGAATCAAAGGCAGCGAAGCCTCATGTCAGCCTCGCTCGTACAAGCGAAGCTATTGTACCACAACGAACTCACTGGGTTCGCGGCCGCAAGGCTAGGGCCGCAGTGTTATCTGAGGTTGATCCCCTTCGTAGCAGAATAGCGGGCAAAGCATCACAGCGTGCTCCGCTCCCCAATTCATCAGGTACTAAGCTCGCATCTGTCGGCGAAGCTAACGCCAAAGTACTATTCAGTACTAATCCCTTCTGCAGGGATAAGAAGAACGGAGCATCATCCCTTGTACGCTCTAAAAAGGCCTCTCTACGGGGTTGTTCAGGCTCTGTTGAGCCTAACCTTCGACAATTCTTGACGAACAAGCGGGAATTGGAGTCTCTCCAAACCACTTCCCCGTGTTGTCAAAGAGGATGCCGACTTGTGACAATCCATTCAGCTCATTGTCGGCAATATCCAATTAAGGTGGCACCTCCGCACCGTCAATCGGTGTTTGACCGGTTATCCGCACATGCCATAAAGAAACATCATGAAAGGAGCGCTTCGCGAGGTCTAGCCTTCGCGTCCGTCAACATGACCGGAAGAGGACGAGAGCGACACAGGGAAGGTCATACATCTGATGATACCCCTTTCGGCTCCCCAGATCCAGATTATAGCCCGGGCTTAGGTGAAGTCTTGGTGCGCGAAGAAGGTGTTTTCCGAAACACCAGATCCAGGGTAGCGATACCCTATAATTATGAGCAGCCTTCTTCCTCAAAGGCCCTAATCTCGCCACAGTCCAGACGATCACCCCAATCATCTGATGGAGAAGATGAAGACAGCGGGTATGCCTCTTCAGCAATAGTCAGTTCTATACGGACGGACAAAGCATCGGTCAATATGGCCGATAACGCCAATGATGATCTTCGTCAGCGCCTGGAAGCTCAGGAGCAAACTTTCAGAATTCAGCAAGAGGCCCTGGACAATATTCAACAGATGCTCGCTCAGCTCCTCAGCAACCGAATGATGATACCGGGAGCAATCATGATGAGGAGGGACACCTCAGCAACGATCCGCCCAAGACGGAGAAATCTAAGGGAGGCTCTTCCCTGGATGCCGAAGTCCTTAAAGGCCTTCAAGCTCAAATCGCATCCCTAGCTCAGAGGGATGAATTAAAGAAGGTAGGGGCAGTCCGTCCTTATCCGCTGGAGTGGGATTCGGTGCCATATCCGCCAAAGTTCAAACCACCAACGTTGCACACGTATGATGGTAAGAGCTCGCCCAATCAGCACATCTACTATTTCCGGTCCCAGACCGGTAATGTTCTAAACAACGACGCCATCATGGCTAGGTTGTTCATCGGCACCTTGAAAGGGGTGGCATTCGACTGGTTCCGAAGCCTTCCTCAGGACTCTATCAATTCCTGGGTCGACCTGGAAACTCGGTTCCTCTCTCGCTTCTATGAGGATGACACCGAAGTGACCATGGACAAGCTCCTTTCCACTGTGCAGAGGAAAGGCGAATCTGTCCGTGAATACATTGAGCGGTTCAGAAATCTATCTCTGATGTGCCCAGCAGGGATGCCATTACCCATGCTCTTACAGACATGCAGGCACAACTTCTTGGATCAAGTAGAAGTCCGCATGGGGGCTGTCAAAGCCCATACTTGGAAGGAATTGGTCGAATAAGCTGAGATAGCCGAGAAATCGGCTAAGAAGTTCGAGCCATCCACCCCTAGGAGCAAATGGGGCGCGAACAACAAAGGGCGTAGCGATCTCCCGCAGTCTTCCCAAGCTAAAGGGAAGGAGATTATGTCCGTCGAGCTGACCGGGGACATGCAGTCAAAGGCCAAGAAGAGCGGCGTCAACAGCCAAGAGCCCAAGTTTCCTCCGAAGCAGTACTCCTTCAGAGATGACCAGGTGGTCACGATATTCCATCTGCTCCACAAAGGGAACAAAATGAAGCTACCGGACGCTCGCCGTCCCAATGAGATAGGGCGTACAAACGACCCTAAATACTGCCTCTACCACAGGATGATCCACCATCCTACTGACAAGTGCTATGTTCTCAAGGATAGAATTCAAGCCTTGGTCGATGCCGGAGTCCTCACATTGAAGACGGAACAGAAGAAAGTTACTGCCAATATGGTGACTCTTGAGTTCGGCACTGCTCAGAAGGTCACAGTTCCCGACGGGACCTATCCAGCCCCCACACCGCGGTTGGAAGTCAAGCATTCTTCAACCATAGCTAAAGTTGACAAGGGTCTCATCCCCTTGACATTGGAGACAGGGGAAGTTATGTGGATACACCCTGACCTCGTCCGAGACGTACAGCGGACGTCGAAGGACTCCAGCAAAAAGGGCAAGTCCTGCAATGTCATCTCTGTCCTGCCAGATGATGGTAATCTTACTTCGGCTTCCCGTAGCGATTCAGAAGAAGAGAAGCATGCCTGTACAACGCAGGCAGATGCACCTCAACAGACAGGCACCCGGTCTGGAAGATCATACTTAAAGCAGAATGACAAGTCTACTGACGAGATACAACAGCAAACGACGTCAGTACCAATGCCGGCATCCACTCCAGTCCTGACCAAAGGGAAGGAGAAGCCCAAGGAAGTGCAGTTTGACCATGTGTTGAAGAAACCGCCAGGCCAAGGGTTAGCCACGCCCTTTCGCTTTGATATATTGGCCCACTTAGCCAATATCCCGGCTCGTATCACAATACACGAGCTCCTTCGTCTCTCTAAAGAGACAAGAGAGGCACTCAGAGATGCGCTAGCCGACTCGGAGTCCTTTCTGACATACATGCCTGAGATTCCTGATGATGAGATGCAGCCTTCCTGCTCAGAATGCCATCACGCACAGTCCAAAGTGCCTGCTATTACCTTACGGTGGAAATATGCTTCTCAAAGACAACAAGCATGATCGACCTCTGTACTATACCGGATATATCGGTTCAACATGCATTGAAAGAGTACAAGTCGATCCGGGGTCTGCACTCAGCATCATCCCCAAAAGGCTCCTCTATTTCCTCGGCATACCATTGTACAGGTTGTCCGCAACCACCACTACAATATATGGTTTCAACGCCGGGAGCAGCCATCCGCTTGGAAAGATTCGGCTCCGCTGCAGAATCGGAAGCCTGAAGTCAGAGGTGACATGCTATGTCATCGACGCTGACACATCATACAACCTGTTACTAGGAAGACCTTGGATCCATGCCAACTGGATCGTTCCTTCCACTCTCCATCAGTGCTTCAAATATGTTGAAGATGATGCGACAGTACGAACTGTCTTCGCTGAAAAGCAACCCTTCAAGGGGTGGAAAACTACTTCACTGACGCCCTCTTGTATCAAGAGGCCGACGGAACGCCTGCACAACCATTGCCAGACGATGATGAAAGTGGCAATGAGGCGGATTCAGAATCCGAAACAGGCGTGCCAGCCATTTCGATTGGCGAACCAATTGTAGCATGCTTTAATGACCCCCAATGTAATATCCCTTCCGATGAAGAGGGAGAATGGGTAATTAATGATAGTATCTCTTTTGATTATCCTGCGAGCATCGAGTCGATTAAATCCATTATGGATGGCTCTCTTCATATGCCCGTACATGAGCCGAGTGCGGCTACTACATCTGTGGAGGTTATAGAAGGGGCCACGCTGGTGATCCCTCCATCCAAACAAGGTCAGTTGCCGATAATCTTCGGCAGAGCCCGGCCAGGGAGATTCTCAACTATAGACTCAAGCTCAGAGTCGGATGCTCCACAGTTCTTTCATTACGCGCCATCAGCACGCCATATTATGAAGAAGATGGGTTACAACCTGAAGCAGGGAGCGGGCCTAAACTTCAGAAAAGGAAGACGCGGCCTGATGCGTAACTCCGTCCCAAGAGGGAAACCTGCAAATTACTATGATAGTACACGCAGGGGGTTAGGTTATGTTACACCCACATCGTCAGTAACGGTTCAGGTCAAAGACGACGAACCAATCCCATCACAGTCGGCTCATCCTCCGAATGGGATTCTGATGTCAGCATAGGAGGAATGTTCAACGGCCTCACTGTGAATATGACCTCAGGCAGTCAGTTGGAACCTGCGGACGCTGCTGATGAGGAACCTTGGGCCCAGCAATTAAGTCTCCGATGGGAAAAGCGGTTCGAGCTGCGCGAGCCACCTACCGAAGACAAAGTGATCCAGGTTAACTTGGGTAGTCAAGATCATCCCAACCGATTTTCATAAGTGAAAGCCTATCACTTATCGAAAAGGAAGAATTGATAATGCTCGTGAAAGAGTATATAGATGTCTTCGCCTGGAGCTATGAAGACATGCCCGGACTTGATCCACAGGTCGCTATGCACCGTCTAAACATCAAGCCCGACGTTAGGCCAGTCAAGCAGCAACAACGTCGGTTCCGCCCAAACATCATGGAGGCTATTGAAGCCGAAGTTCATAAGCTCAATGCTTGTGGCTTCATCCGGGAGGAACAACATCCAGATTGGGTGGCTAACATAGTCCCCGTCCTCAAGAAGAATGGGAAAATACGAATCTGCATCGACTACCGTGATCTCAATACGGCCTGTCCCAAAGATGAATTCCCACTGCCGATCACCGATGTCATGATCGACAACACATGCGGATTCGAGAGGATGTCTTTTATGGACGGCTTCTCAGGGTATAACTAGATCAAGATGTATCCTGATGACGAGAAGCATACTTCTTTCCGAACGCCACTGGGGGTATACTGCTACACTGTAATGCCCTTCGGACTGAAGAACGCCGGAGCAACCTACCAGCGGGCGATGAGCATGATCTTCCGCGACCATCTCCGAAAGACGGTGGAATGCTATGTTGACGACATTGCCGTCAAAAGCCGCAGCAAAAATGAACATCTTCGTGATCTGAAAATGATGTTCGACATAATGCGGGCTCATCAGCTGAAAATGAACCCGACGAAATCCTTCTTGGGAGTGTCCAGCGGCAAATTCCTTGGGTTCATTGTCACATCAAAAGGGATCCATCTGGACCCAGACAAAGTCAAAGCCATACAGGACATGCATCCACCGAGGAACCTCAAAGAGCTCCGAGGCTTGCAAGGCAGATTAGCCTACATCAGAAGATTTATAGCAAATCTTTCAGGCCGTTGCCAGCCCTTTACCCGTCTCATGAAAAAGGGTACTGCCTTCATATGGGACCAAGCTTGTCAAGAAGCTTATGAAGACATTAAGAGGTATCTCACAAAACCTCCGGTCTTAGTGGCCCCTACATCAGGGAAACCATTCTTGCTTTATGTAAAAGCTCTGGATTATTCCCTCGACGCCCTCCTCGCTCAAAAGGACGACAATGGCCATGAGCAGGCCATTTATTATCTGAGCAGGACTCTCATAGGAGCGGAATCTCGCTACAATCCTATTGAGAAAGAGTGTTTAGCTCTCGTCTTCGCTGTCCAGAAGACGCGACATTATTTGGTTGGCCAAACCATACATGTCATCTCCAGGGTGAACCCTTTACGTCTTCTCATGACGAAGCCAGGGTCGCTGAATTCAAGGTTGGCTAAATGGGTACTCCTGTTGTCTCAATACGACATGACCTTTACTCCTCAGAAGGCAGTTAAAGGCCAGGCCCTTGCAGGGTTCTTAGCTGCTCACCCAGTTCCAGAACATTCAAAACTTCACGAAGACATCCCTGATGAAGTCTTCGAGTCTAATGCAACCTCAGCAGAGGAAGTGTGGCAGATGTTCTTCGACGGAGCATCGCGGATGGGCCCCAAAGGGAAGATTATTGCCGGGGTGGGGGTTGTGTTCATCTCCCCACAGGATCATGTCTTTCCCAGAGCATTCTCCTTGACAGAATCATGCTCTAATAATGTAGCGGAACACAATGCTCTGCTCATCGGTCTCCAGCTCGCCCATGGAATGGGGGTACGCTACCTTGAAACTTATGGCGATTCAAAGCTGATCATTAGCCAGGTAAAAGGCGAATATGAAGTCCGCCATGAGGACTTGGTGCCTTATTATCATACAGCCATCGAATTGGCTAGCTTATTTGAAGGCTTCTACATCGGGCATGTGTCCCGATCTCAAAATACCAAGGCGGATGCTCTCGCTGCATTAGCGACAACGCTAGCCTTACCGGCCGACACCGAGTATCACCTCACAGTCGCAACCCGGCATCTCGTATGCTCCAAGCATATGCTAAAGATTCAAGAGGTCCATAATATCTCCGTGGGTCTTGAGCCGAGGGATTGGCGCTTCCCTCTCATTGACTACGCTCTGCACGGTCTGCTTCCAGACGATCCCAAGAAGCGGCGTCCATCAGACGAAGGTCGCTCCGTTTCTACTATGATCCCACTTTGAAGACACTCTACCGTCGTTCATATGACGGTGTCCTCCTCCGTTGTCTCTCTCATTCAGAGGCACAGGAAGCGCTCCACGCACGACAGCATTTGCGGAGCTCACCAGCCGGGTCCAAAGCTTAAAGACAGGCTGCACAGACTTGGGTACTACTGGCCGACCATGATGGCCGATGCCACCCAATATGCACGAAGGTGTAAGGCGTGCCAGGTCCATGCAGACTTCATACACCAACCTTCGGAGTTACTCCACCCTACTGTTGCTTCATGGCCATTTGAAGCATGGGGAGTCGATGTCGTAGGGCCAGTCAGTCCCTCTTCGGCAAGAGGTCACCGGTTTATCCTGGCAATAACCGATTACTTCTCAAAATGGGCAGAGGCCATACCGTTGGCCGAAGTTAAAACCTCCAATCTGGTTAGCTTCATCAAACACCAGGTCATCCATCGATTCGGTGTACCCAGACGGATCATCCATGACAATGGTCCCCAGTTCGTAAGCCAAGGGTTCTATCGGTTCTGCGATAAATACCGAATTCAGAATGTGGCTTCAACCGCCTACAATCCTGCCGCCAACGGCTTGGCAGAGGCATTTAACAAGACAATCATCAAGCTGCTCAAGAAGTTTGTCTCCTCGAACAAGCGAGATTGGGACGAAAAGCTCGGTGAATGCCTTTGGGCCTACCGGACTACGGTTCGGACACCGACAGGCAATACGCCTTTCTCCCTGGTATATGGGTGCGAAGCGGTCATCCCATTGGAAATCTAGGTGCCATCATTGCGGGTATCCCTGACTACTAAGATGACATCAGAAGACAATGATCGCTTGCGTCTTCAAGAGCTCGAAGCCCTGGACGAGAAGCGGCTGCAAGCTCAGCAACACATCGAGCTATATCAGGCTCGGATGTCAAAAGCCTTCAATAAGAAGGTCAAGCAGAGAGTCTTCCACAAAGGAGACCTAGTCTTAGCCGTCAGACGACCGATGATTATGACGCACAAGACCAAAGGCAAATTTCAGCCTAAATGGGAAGGACCGTTTGTGATAGAGACAGTCTATTCAAACGGAGCATACCGCCTTACAACTGCAGACGGCGACCTCCTCATAATGCCGATCAATGGCAAGTTCTTAAAGAAGTACTATCCTTAATCAAGGATCTTGCTCTCGATCAAGTTAACATTACACCTCTGATCGAGATCCGCGCGTCCGGAATGCGCACAAAGAGAGCCTCTCTCTTTCTCCAAGCATATCAAACCTGTTGATAGCTGGGGGTTTGCCTAAAATCCCAAGGGACCTGCTCCCACTTGATTCCCTCTCCAGAATCACTTACCAATTCTCATCCATAGAATGGTAGGACCACATATATTCCGCTGTTATGTTAACATTAAACCTATGACAGCAATCCCCTCGTTTCTCCCCGAGAAAATGAGACCTCCAAAATCACTTACCAATTCTCATCCATAGAATTGTAGGACCACATATATCTCGCTGTTACGTTAACATTAAACCTATGACAGTGATTCCCTCATTTCTCCCCGTGAAAACGAGACTTTTCCCAAACTCCATTGCAATATTGAACTTAGTGGCGTCTCAATTGGTTACGTCATCGCGACCTCTGAACCAGCAGACAGCTAAGTCTCAATCTTGAGCCCTGTTGACATTTACAAAAGACAGGTCTCGATACTTATTGACATTTACAAAAGATAAGTATCACCTATTTTGAGCTTGTTGACATTTACAAAAGACAAGTCTCAACCCCGAGCCCTGTTGACATTTACAAAAGACAGGTCTCGATACTTATTGACATTTACAAAAATATAAGTATCACCTATTTTGAGCTTGTTGACATTTACAAAAGACAAGTCTCAACCCCTAGCCCTGTTGACATTTACAAAAGACAGGTCTCGATACTCGTTGACATTTACAAAAGACGAGTATCACCTATTTTGAAGCTTGGTGGCTTCTCAACCAGTTATGTCATTGCGACCTCTGAACTGACAGATAGCCAAGCTTCATCTACCATTGAACTTAGCGGCGTCTCAATTGGTTATGTCATTGCGACCTCTGAACCAGCAGACAGCTAAGTCTCAATCCCGAGTCCTGTTGACATTTACAAAAGACAGGTCTTGATACTCGTTGACATTTACAAAAGACGAGTATCACTCATTGTTGAGCTTGGTGGCTTCTCAACCAGTTATGTCATTGCGACCTCTGAACTGGCAGATAGCCAAGTTTCATCTATCATTGAGCTTAGTGGCGTCTCAATTGGTTACGTCATCGCGACCTCTGAACCAGCAGACAGCTAAGTCTCAATCTCGATGCTTGCTGACATTTACAAAAGGCAAGTATCTCCCCTTTTAGCCCCGCAAAGGGCTGACCTCGAGAACTGGCAACATCTCAATTGGTTATGTCATTGCGACCTCTGAACCAACAGACAGTCATGTCTCATTATCCAAACAAACAAAGACGACAAAAGAATGAATTTTTATTAAATTCCAAAAGGGATGGGATACATGGAGGAGCCTATAGGCGTACATGATAAGATCGGATCCGATCTCCAAGCGAAGCTAGCCTCGTCCTCCTGTCATCAGCAGCCTGGGCCAGCGCCTGTGATCTTAGCTCAGCCTCATCGAAGTCCACCGCTTGAGCCAGACGAGCCTCGACCTCCGCCAAAGTCGCCCTCTGTGACGACTTCCGCTCCGCCAGTTCCTCACTTCGAGCCCTGAGCTGCTTAAGCCGCACAGACTCTTCATGACGCATCTGTGTAGCCTTGGATAAGAGGAGATTTGCCTTCCGGATCATCTCTTCAGCCCTCTTAACCTTATCTTCAGCATCAAGAAGAGCACTGTTGGAAGTGTCAATTGCACTCCCAACCTCTGCCTCCTCTGTCTCCAAGGACCTCAAGTCAGAGGAGATAGCCTCAGCAGCCTCTTGAGCGGCGAGCTGAGCCTCGCGCCTCTGGGCGACAAGACGTGTGAGCCGTTCATCAGCCAAAGACGCTGCGTCGGAACGATGGAAATGGCGCCATTCCTCCACGTCCTTCTCAAGGTCATCTACCAGGAGCTCTAAAGCAGCAGCTTGATGGTACCCCTCAAAGTCTCGGATACACTCAATGCCACGGGAGAGGACCATCTTCAGCTTCGAGAACGGCACAGGCGAGCCCTTCAAGACGAGACCGATAGTCTGCTCCAAGCTGTTGTAGAAGCTGTCGACCAGATTACCGATGAAGTCATTCTCAGCTTCATCAACCCTTGAGACAACCTCGGAGCAGTTTACCATCCCAGTCGACACCGCCGCAGAAGAAGAAGCGGGAACATCGACAGCAGCAGGGCAAGCCAAAGGCGACCTCGGCGGAGTCCTCAGCGACACCAGCACGCCAGCCACCGTGGAGGAAGGACTGGCAACCACCTCCTGAGCAACAGGCTCAACCACCAGCGTTGGAGAGGTAGGGCTTACAATCACCCTCAATGCCGTATTCGGCAAAATAGTCTGCACCTCACTCGTTGATGTAACTGGGAGTGAGGATACCTCCGGGACTGCCGCCCCTTCAGCCTCTCGCCTTTCAGCTGACGTGGGCTGATAAGAAGGCAGGTCGCCATACAGCGCATCCAACACAGCAGCGTCTGCCCCGGTCGAAGCGCTCATATCGCCCCTTGACCCTTCAGGGAAACCCGCCGCTTCTTTCGAAGCTGATGCACCTTGGGGACGAATACCTGCAACAAAACCAAGGTCAAAAAGGAGACGCAGCAAACAGGCGAGGACCAAGAGATCTTAGTCTTACCGAAGGCCGATGTCACCTCGTCAGCCGCATCAGAATCCAGGGGTCCCATCGGAAAGTTCTTACCAGACTCAACGCGGATAGCCGGCCCGCTCGCCGATTCCTCCGCAGACCACCCGATAGAGCTGGAGGCCATAGGACTCCCTTTAGAAGTCCCAGCGCCCGACGGGCCAATGTCGGCCGCATCACCTCCAGATTCCTCCGAGCGAGTAAAGGAACCAGCTGCAGCTCCATAAGCAAATAGAGGATCATACTGGTCCCCTTGCTCCCCATGCTCCTCAGCTCCTGCAACAAAAAGCAAATGATGAGTTATTTAAAGTGCGCTGAAGGCATATTATATGGAGGTCAATCTTACCAGTAATCGGTTCAGCAACCGACGGCTCAACCACTAATGGAGCAGCAGAAGGAGGCGCAGCAGAGAGCTCACCCTCTACCACGATGGTAGGAGTCTGGCGACGGGGCCTCTTCGCCGACGACTTCCTACGGGATCCACTCCCACGCTTCCTTTTGAAGTGGACATCAGAGTCCTCTTCCTCCACTCCCTCTACATGTTGTGAGGGAGCTGTCCCCACTACACCAGACCCGGCTTCACGAATATCAGCTTCGTGGGCATCAACCCTCATCCCCGCATCAGAAGCCCCGCTGTCATCTACAACGATGAACTCCTCTATGCCAGGAACACGGACCCGTTTGCCCTCCATCCTATCGGAAGCCTTCTGCCTCATCCGATGAGAAATTAACTTCACGCCCGAACGGTTGGCATTAAACCCAGCAGGCGTGGAGTTCGAAGCTGCATACCATTGGCAGAAACACAGGGTCGTCCAAAGGCCGGGATCCCTCAGCGGCGTGCGTAGCCACGCCCCAGTGCCATCCGCGGTAAAGAACCGCCAAGCACGAGCCCCATCAATGAGGCTCCCCATGAAAGCCAGGTCCGGATTGGGGTTGCCCACATACAACTGGTCATACCCAAATTGGCGGGCAAACCGGCTCGGCACGTAGGGCTCCAGGTAGCAGGTATCCCCACTCCTGTACAGCAAATGCGAGGGCCGGATACAGACCAGCCACTCGAAAACACCCCGACTCATGGGAGACCGACCTGATTCCACATCACGGAATTCCTCGTTGTATCCTGCACCCCGCAGGTGAGGAAAACAACGGAACAGGCTATAAGCGTCATAACGACGCACTAACTTACGGGCCTCGGCCACATAAGTTTTCTGCCACGAACGGCCCTCAAAGTGACGGAGAAGCGCCGTTTGAACACCCTGCCGAGGGTCTTTCCAGCTCCAATCAAACTGGGACAGTGCAAGGCGAACCACGCCATCAAGTAGGTGTACGGTAAACCTACCCTAGGATTGGGTCCGTCACAAGGCAGGACGGCACCCTTCCCTCGCCTTGACGCCATTGGCCTGCAGAAACCCTCCGTTAGTGCACGAAGGCCCCTCTGAATACAACACACCATGGCCGGGAGAAGACCCAGACGGTGGCCATGAACCAAGCGAACGGCAGGAAGCAGCACAGTCGGATGGACGATGTCACCCGAAGAAGAAGGCACGACACATTTCTTTAACCAGATGGTTAAGAAGCCGGCCAGCAACGCCTTCCGAGACATAGGCCGACGGGCCTGATGGTGAAAGCTCCGAAGAACATCACCCTTCCTGAAAGGACCATCATCTTCTGCCACGACGATGTCCTTTTCAGCATGCACCTCCATCCGTGCCAAGATGTCTTCTTCAGCAACTCCGCAATGAGCTGCCTCAGGCGCACTAGTCATATCCGGGAACAAGTAGTTCCCCTAGCTCTTCAAGCTCTTCGAGCTACCCTTGCCACCAGTGTGGATGCTGGAGCAAATGTGCAAATGGCACATCAATTCCCGATATGTCTCGAGCAGAGCAGGCTCCTGCTTTTCCAGAATAGCCAACTCCGCCTCACAAGGAAAGTACTCCTCGTATGGAAGAGACCCGAAGGGCAAAGCAGAGATCTCCCGCATCTCATGCAGGGCCATGCCCAACTCACCAACTGGGGTGAAGAAAGTCCCCGAGGCCGGGCAATACAACTCAAGGATGGCGTAGAAGCACGCCACCTTCATCTCAATGCCGTAGCAGGTCGCCCTGACGGCCTCATGGAGGTTTAACCTCTCTAAGTCCCCCTCAAAATGAGTGAGGATATAGTTGGTCAACTCCGCCCACCACGATCTAGGAGGGTGGACCCAACCGGGAGTCCTGAAATCGGTGGCGGGGTAGTTCCCGTCAACTTCGCAGAACTGAATGCCAAAGGTCGGCGCCGCAGCTGGGTTCTCTCCTACTGGAAGGTCCCGCGATACCTTCCCAGGGTATAGCCCCATTATGCTACGAGGAGGGCCAGCCCTCGAATAGCCGGACTGGAATGTCAACCTCCCGACACTTACAGACTCAGCATTTAGGCTCACGCCCCACGCCATCTTCCGAGCCTGAGTCGCGCTCGCGAAGGAAGACAAAGCAAAATGCCGCTTAGCGAACGGGAGATAGAATCTCTCGCCGTCCAACTGGAAGATCCACTGGCCTTCACCGGCCTGTAGCTGGCGATCGGGATCTGGTTCAGCATCCCCGAACATGAAGTCAGGCTTTCTGTAAGCCTGACGGTCGATATCTTCAAATGGAGCCGTAGTCAAGATGCTCCGCATGGCCTGCGGACCACCGCCCTGGATGAGCGTATCCCGTACAAGGGAGCTCGGCTCACTAAACAATGAAGCCTGCCCATAGAACTGCAAGCCGATGCTTCCGCCTGCTTGACTGGCTACACCGAACAGACTGTTCTGGAGGCCGGAGGCGTAATGAACTGCAAAAACAGAAATGAACTATGATTAGTTCACCAATCAAGTGGATGCGAAAGCTTAAAAAATTCACTAAGGCGATAGCTTTGAAAAAGCTTCACTTCATGGATAAGACTGCATCTTTGCAGAAAATATCCAAAACGCCGACTTCGCTTAAAGCAGGAAGTGGTATAGCCCTAAGGGCTGACGTCATCAAAGGGGCATTATGGTCAAAAGTCATCATGACTGAGAGGACTTATTCAAGTCCTTTTCCTCAAACAGTACGGAGATGGCCCAAGTTATGGCTTCGTGCGAAAGCCCAAAGAAGAACTGTTCAGTTCTTACTTCCCTGGTGCAAGCAAAATAGGGAAGTTGAAGGGAAACGAGTTCCCTGATAAGGACAGATCATATTTGATCGTCCTAATAGCCGAGTATCGGCTTCAAAGGATGGAGACCACTCTCTAATCAGATAGGAAAATTCCTTACCGGTGATCGGTCGCTCGATGACCGGAGGAGGAGCGCCCTCCGCCGCAGAAGTCGCCACTTCTTTCCCTGCTCGTCTTTTGGGCGCCATCAAAGAAATGTAAGGGTTCTCAAAGAACTCTGAAGCAAAGAAGGAAGAAGAAGGAGAGGAAGAGATAGAAATTTCTCTAAAAAAGGAGATCTTTTCCTGCTCAGCCCGATCGGGCCTTTATAGGCCAATCAGCGCCTGAAACGAGGCCTCGAAAAGGGCGTATGCCGCCGTTTCGAATTAATTCGAAACGCCGCCCAAAGCGCCTTCCCGAGAAGCGCTGCTTCGATTCCGCTAAGGGTTAACTTCGCCCTGGCTTACAGTGCGGACTTCGCACAATCCTTCAAGAACTTAGCCGAAAGGCTTACTTTAGCCCTCTAAAAAGGCGCTGACATGCCAGTCTCGCGAAGATCACTCAAGGAAAGGACTATGTCCTTAACTCCGCATGCAGTTTAGCCCCGCTATGGCCAAATTCTCAGTGAAAGTAAACAAAAATCAGATGATCAGACGATGAACTTTCATTGATTCAAAAGCAAGGGTACAATTGATATTACATCAAAGTTGTGTTTCATACAAACACATTCAGTTGCCCAACAAGATCATTTGAGGCATACAAGCGGTTTTATCTGCTCCCAGGCCAGACCAACGGGACAGGAAGGGCCTTCCTCCTGCATAAGGCTGTAATCAGTGGTGCCACAAGGACACGGTCATTTTTCTCCACAAAATGGCAGGTCTTGCCAGGCCATTTTTTGTTGAAGCCTGGCAATAAAAACCTATCGCCGCCAACACGTCAGATCACCTATAATGGGAACTAGTTTTGATGCCACGGATCTGACGGGTGTGAGGCCCACTCCCCTGAAGTGGATCGTCTCCGACGAAGGCCACCAAAGTTGAAAGTCGGCAACGATGTCAGTGATCTCACTGATCACCTCCGACGAAGCGGCGACCAGCCTCACCTCAGAACGAATCATCTCGGATAAGAGGCTGCCAACAGCCCCTGGGACCGCATTCGCTGCCCCGAATTGTTCCTCCTGCTTAAAAGTAAAGCTTCAACCGGGGAAGCATAAAGCAATTTTATGGCTTCTTCCATCAAGTTACCAGACTGGCAAGCATAGCTCGCTGCAAGGCAAATTGGAGCAAGTTAGCAGTCAAGCACAGAAAGAGCTGCAAAAATACTAAGTCAGATTCTTCGGCGGCAAAGTAATCCAACTTCAGTCAAAGCAGAGGATAAGCCTCGCCTGCACGGCAACCATGGGCTGGTTCAGCAAACGCCAAGTCCTAGCCTCGCCTATACGGCAAAGTCAGACTGATCTTGTGAGAAACAGTCTCAACATTCACCAATATGGCAAGACTGGCTCAACTATTGAAGAAGCCAAGTCCCAAGTCCTGCCTGCGCAGCGGACTTAACAAGCAACGATCTTTCACTGATCAAGCCAAGATGGTAGCTTCACAGAAAGCTATGATGAGATCCTTCTCTGCAGCAGCCAATTGCAAGATGAAGAACAAGGGAAGTTAATCCCTAAAGCGAGCTGCCAAAGCTAAATCAAGGGAAATAAGTTCCTTAAAAGCAGTGAAGTCTTCGAATGATCAAGACTTACTGGTCCTTGGCCGGTTAGACAACCAGAGTGGGTTTTCCCACTAATTCAGAGATCTGAGTATCCCTCACAACCAAGAGAAGAGAAGAAGAAAGGCAAGGCATTTCTCTTCAGAGGACCTCAAGTGTCCTATTTATAGGCCCCATGGCCTGAGCACTCTCACCTCAAGCGTGGAAGCACGAGCGCATTCAAGGCATTTATTGCGCCTTGATGGAAGGGACGGTTTTCCCTTGGAACCGTGCAAAGGGAGAAAACGTCTCCCTCATAAAAAGCACTTATGACGCCTTGAATAAAGGGAATATCCTCCCTTGGAAACGTGCAAATCGGAGAACATCTCTCTCGATTGGCACAAAGAAGGAATGATCCTCCTCGTGACCGCCCCACGGCAGTTGGCTTTGAAAAGGCAACAGGAGTTCCAAAGCGAACTTATTTCTTGGAAGCCCAGGCGCGGAACTACCCCGACGCGAAGCTACTCGCGAACCAGTGCAATTCTTCGGCGAATTCATCCCAAAGCAGGATTGAAGGCGAAGCTGAACTCAACCATCATGGCGACGTTCATACTCCACACCACTATCACAGCAGTTCAAAGTATTTCGAAGTCTGAGCTATTGCAGACTTTCGAAAACTTTGAAGGGGGTCTTGTTGACACTTAAAAAGACAAGATTCTCATTGGTCCGAACGATGTCTAAACTTGTTGACATTTACAAAAGACAAGGGACAGACGAGCTGAAGACCAGTTTTTACCCACCTCCAAGGGACAAGGAAGCAGCTCGGACTCCACTGATCCAGCAAGCAGAACAGTGAACCCGGATTATTTCTAAATAGACCTCAGCAGGTCTAAGATGCTAGCATTTAGCATTACATTAGCCCAAGGAGATAGCCTCGTTTGAGAGGCTAGCATCATCCAGAGCATCGCCAGGAAGCTAACTGATAGCTTCGCCGAAAAGCCTCTTTTCGGACCTCGCCAAGAGTTGCCTCTAGCTCCGCTGTGAGTTCAAAGCGGGCATCACCGCTATTGGTCAACCTTTGACCAATCAAAATCTCCTGATGAGATCGGATTCAATCTAATCAAATCCAATCGGGATTCAAATATGGCAGGTGATTGCCGCAATCTCTTGACTCTCTTGAAACGAGTAAGAGGATCAAGGAGAATCTCCCAACGATATGGAAAGGATCAAAACAAATCAGAAAGATCCACCGACCTGCCAATTCTAGCTCCGCATAAGCTATCCTAGCCTCGCAGCAAGGCTACTTTCCAGATTTAAACAGATTCGGTTCAATCTGTTTCCATATCTTCAAGGGACGATTATACCCTTACTCTCCCTATAAATAGCCCGCCAGGGGTACAGGGACAAAGACACAGACAGAGGGACAGACAGACGGAGAGGAATCAAGGAGAGACGCATACATACGGGAGGACTCCACAAGCAGAGGCTTCTTCACAAGGCACCGCGCGTTCTCAAATTCAGAGACCTTTTAGAGAATTGCTTTCTCTAATCAGGGTGTTGATACCCTAACGTCGTCCTTCTTCTCAAGGAATCTCCGGAGCCAGGCGAGAAGGAATTCCTTATTGAAGGCGATTTTGAGAAGCAGCAAGAGGGTTCTACCAACCTTCTGTTCTCTGATTCCCCGAACCAGGCGAGAAGGGAATCTCATCGCTCGCATCGTCAAAGGGACAAAGTGGTCGCGCGCTGACCAGACTCCTATCGGCACATTTTCCCAGAATCTCTGAGGAGATCTACTTGTAATCTTTTGAGAATACTTGTAATTTAGCTCCTCAAACTCTTTTTGTAAGTTTTCCCCCTTTGCAAACATAATGGAAAACATGTATATCTCTTGTCTAAAATCAAAATCAATGACTCAAATATAGCCAATGAATAAATATAATGTATAAATCATACCAGGTCATTTGGGTGTGTTTTACACTTGGAAACGAAAATGCTGTTGGAATCCACCAAAAACAAAACAGATCCAAAAACTAGTCGTTAGGGCCAACTGGCAGGCTGTCGGTCGACCAGAAATTATTCTTCCTTAAACTAAGTCAAAATGCAAAATCTTATTATAAATTAAATGTAAGAATTTAAATTGAATTGATTCTTTGATCTTTCATAAAATTCTTAGAAAAATATGCACTTTGTGAATAGTGAAGGTTTTTAGGATATCGACTCAAACTTTTATGCCATTGATTTTTGTATATTTATTTATTTATATTTTTTGTTTTTTTCACTTTTTTCTTTCCTTAGTTTTCTTAGGCTTTCTTATTTACCCGAGTAGTGAGCCTTTAGCCTGTGACTCCCAAACCAAATGATCCTAGGACACCAGATGAGAAAAAATCCCTCAGACTTAAGGACTCAAGTAAACAAGGCCACAAAACTAAAGGGGATTATTTTTATTTTTATCCACCATTTTAAGTGTGAATAATCATGCTTCTTGAGGCATAATTACCCAACTTCAATAAATGATTTTTATTACCATTATATATATATTTTAAAATATTTTTATGACATTTTCAGTCTTTATTTCAATCCCAAAAATTGTGTAAGTGTGATGTGCAAAATCTAAGGCAAAAATTTCAAGATCAAATTATCTTCCTAATCTTGCTTTCTTATCCTAAAATTTAAACAAGATCTATTATTTTGACTTCATTTAAAAATTTATAATTTTAGGTCTTCATAATTCCAAAGATAATCTTAATTTTTTTAAAAATAAATCAAAACTAATTCCCTTATGTCAAAAAGTTTGTAAAAAAGAAAAGAAAAGAGTTTTTATACAAAAGAAAAATTTTAAAAAGTTTCTAAAAAAGAAGTGTAAAAGAAAGAAAATGTAAAACTAACCTATGTTAGTAAACCCTCCCCCACACTTATCTCATGCATTGTCCTCAATGCATCGTGAATGTGTATATACATGAAATAAATAGAGAGGGAAAGAAGATTACCTCATGGTGGTGGTTCCGGGTCTGACTGGGCCAAGCGTTGCTGCCCAATCAAGATATCGTGGATCTTGCAGAACCCCACCAGTGACCTCTCTAATGCGACCCAGTAAAAGAAAGATTGACTGAATGGTCTTATTTAAAAACTTATCCCCATCTAATTTCCAAATTTGAAAAATAATAACTGAGTAATTTTCTTCAATATTCTTGTCCAGCAATGAAGTGTGATTTTGGAAGATGGTGGATTTGAACTCAAATGGATCAAAAACAAAAGCCGATACCGACTCAAGAATTTGACTCAGATCAAGTAGAGAGTCAACAATGAGAGTCGGAATTGGTTCAAAAATAGGGTCCAAACTAAAGAATTGATGTTCACATACTTTTCCCATCAATGAAGTATGATCATAAAATATTGGTGATTTAATGCGCAGTGTACTGGTACAGGATTCAATGTTGACTCCGAAATAGAGAAAAAATCTGGTAAAGATACCGGAGTCATTACTGAATCAAAAAGTCAAATGGAATCACCAACATGAGGTTCATGGATTACTTTTAAGCTCAAGTTCAATTTTAGGAAAAGGATAACTTAACAAAATGTCAAGAGGTTGATGTTGGTCAAGTTCAGGTTGATATAACGAAATTGAAACTGGATTTCCAAAATGACATGATTCTTGAGTCCAATCAGTAGAGTTAGGATATAAGGATCGGTCAAAGGTCACAAGAAATATTTTCCTCGCTCTCATTGATCAATTCGCTCTTTAGTGAGTCTAACCTACTGATAGGCCGGGTAACAGAATTTTGAGTCTGAATCATGTCTTCTATACTTTTTGCAATTTGTTCTTCTTGAAAAGGTGAGTAGAGAAGTTGATTTTAAAAATTGTGGTGAAATGTGAGTCCATTGGATTTTACGATTGCTGCTCAGACTCACACAAAGGTTCCATACTCAAGTCCAGTATTGATGGTTATTCATTTTGAATCAATGAGACTGTAAAAGGTGAGTAGGACTCTTGAAAATTTGGCTGAGATGATGAGTCCAACATATTTTGAAATCGTTGTAATTTTTCACAAAAGACTTCCAAACGCTCTTTTAACTCAGATTTTTCTTCAATTGGATGTTCTAGAAAAGGAGTATATGGAGTTTAATTTAGGAAGGATTGTAAATTGAGCAAAATTTGAATTTATTATTGGGACTCAAGCATGGATTCCATTCTCCTTTCCAAATTGGATTTTTCTTCGGTTGGTGGAACATGAAAAGGAGGATATGAAGCCGAATTAGGGAATGAATAATGTGAAAATTGTGGAGAAGATGGTTGAAAATTTGACTCGGGAGATGTGAATCCCCATTGACTCTGTGAAGAGTTAAAATTATTTTGAAAATTATGGTCATAAGATTGGGGATATGGGTCATATTGAGTCGGATAATCCTAACTCGACAAATATGCTTGGTTCATGTTACACATAGCTGACTTAGAGTTATCCGAGTCAAATGAGGTCAGGGTGAAATATGGATTCATATTATGATTGAAAGAATTATTGTTGTTAAAATCCATTTCACAATTTACAAAAAAGAAAACAAACAAACAAACAAAGAAAAAGAAATAGAAAAAGAAAACAAGCCTATGCTAGGGTTGACTTACACCTAGACGACTCCTAATTAGTTAGACTGTTCAAGGAGGGTACATTGTCAGAATCTGACCATGAGTTAATCGGCCAGGTAGGGGCATGATCAGTGGGAGGTATCCGTGCCAGAACAACGGGCTTAATTATGTCAAACCACTATTCTTTAAAGTTTCATCTCTCAATCCCCAACCTTAGACACCGATTTGACAAGAGTCAACTTCTAACAACTTTCCCCTTAGGTCAATCTCTTAAATAAGTCTGAGATGTCTCTAGGGGCCAACGTCTAGCAAATTTTATTTAGGCTTGGGTTGTGTGAGTGGAGAGGTGATTTTTGGGCTAAGGGAGGGTAATGACTTTCCTATCTTATATTATATTGGGTGTTGCTCTTAAGTTCAATTTGTGCAAGTGTGCAATATAGATAAGAATGAACACAAAAAAGTGAGTAAATCACTGAAGTGTTTGTCTTATACTATATGTATTGCCATATGTACACCTCCTATCAATATCACAACAACACAAGAATAAAATACAGTATATTGGAATGAAAATTGACACGTACCCAAATGCAAATATCTAAACCATTTTAAAGTATCCAATTTCTGTATTTTAATTCTTAAAATTATTAGAGAGCACATGTAATATAAACAAAAACTAGCAGCAGAGTATAAGAATGTAAAGAATTTACCTAACCACACAAGCGAAAGTGTGAACTTCTGCAATGCTGAAACTTTAACCTGCTCACAAAAAAACAAAGAAGAAAAGTTAACAAAAACGTGAAATCAAATCGTTCCTATCCCTGGCAACGACGCCAAAATTTGATCGGGGGAAAACCGAGCACAAAAAGTGTATGTTTTGAAATCAAGATTTAAAGTGTATGTGCTTTGGCTTCCTCGATACTTCTGTTATAGCATAGAGGCTAAAACGAGTCGAATCCACAAGGACGGGAGGCAATAGAACCTTACGCGGTATGTTCACGTGTATATTAAAAGTTCTTCAATGTTTGAAAGAATGAAAAGAAAGGAAACAAAGAATGAAAAGATAAGTACATTAAAACACGAAGAAGTTGGAAACATAGAAAAGAATGTATTTGTGGTTTTTAGATATATTTCTAAAACAAAGTGAAATAGAAAGAAAACCCATGGTTATTAACTACTAATGACTCCACCAACATGCTAACCTTTTAGTGATAGTTGCCTCACATGTATCCTTAGCAATCACTTGTCTTTGGTTCAAGAGGGTTTCAAAGCATGACCTTGTTGACACTTAAAAAAAACAAGATTCTTATTGGCCCGAACAATGTCTAAACTTGTTGACATTTACAAAAGACGAGTGACAGACAAGCTGACGACCAGTTTTCACCCATCTCTGAGGGACAAGGAAGCAACTTGGACTCCACTGATCCATCAAGCAGGCAGTAAGCCCGGATTGCCTCTAAACAGACCTCAGCAGGTCTAAAATGCTAGCACTTAACATCACATGAGCCCAAAGGGATAGCCTCGCCTGAGAGGCTAAGATCATCCAACTTCGCCTTGAAGCCATTCAATGCTCCGCCAGGAAGCTAACTTATAGCTTCGCCTGAACTGCTGAAGCGCAACTCCGCAGAGAGAGTTAGCTCCGCCTGAAGCCACACGCGACTGCGCAGAAAGGGTATGCGGTAGCTTCGCCACAGAAGACATCTAGCTCTGCCAAAGAGCTTTCTTCTGACTTTGCCAGATATTGCCTCCAGCTCCGCTGTAAGTTCAAAGCGGGCAGCGCCGCTGCTGATCTGCTATGGTCAACCTTTGACCAATCAGATCTCCAGATGAGATCAGATTTAATCGGGATCAAGATCAAATCTGAGATCAAATTTGGCAGTTGATTGCCACAATCTCTTGACTCTTCTAAAATGAGTAAGAGGATCAGGAGAGATCTTTCAATTATATGAAAAGAATCAAAACGAATCAAGAAGATTAACCGACCTGCCATTTCTAGCTTCGCAGAAGCTGATCCTAGACTCGCAGCAAGGCTACTTTCTAGGTTTAAACGGATTTGATTCAATCTGTTTCTATACTTTCAAGGGACAATTATACCCTTGCTCTCCTTATAAATAGCCCACCAGGGGCACAAGGAGGACAGACCACGCACATGCGCAAGAGATGCCCAGCAAAGAGAGAGAGGACTCCACAAGCAGAGACTTCTTCACGATGCACCGCGCGCACAAAAATTCAGAGACTTTTAGAGAATTGCTTCTCTATTCAGGGTGCTGATACCCTAATACTTTCTTCTTAAGGGATCTCCGGAACCAGGTGAGAAGGAATTCCTAATTGAAGGCGGTTTTGAAAAGTAGCAAGAGGGTTCTACCAACCTTCTGTTCTCTGATTCCCTGTACCAGGCGAGAAGGGAATCTCATCGCACGCATCGTCAAAGGGACAAAGTGGTCGCGCGCTGACCAGACTCCTATCGGCACACTTCTCCAGAATCTCTGAGGAGATCTACTTGTGATCTTTTAGAATACTTGTAATTTAGCTCCTCAACTTTTTATTGTTAGTTTAACCCTTTGCAAATCAATGGAAAACAAGGTGGCGACTCCGCTGGGGATTAAATTCTCCACTGCCAAGAATCAAGTGTCGCAATGCGACGAACAGACCTTCGGGTCTATCTCTGAATTCGGGAAAGCCGGCGCAGCCAGAGCCTCTCTGGCTAAATCTTCAAGACAAGTCTCTGCGGAGATAGATAAGGCTCTCTGCGAGCCTACCGCGGTTCTCTGGCGCAACAAGGAAGCACGCCCGCAGTCCAAGTCCAATACTTTAGAGAACCTGGTTGTCCACTTCAACCAGGAAAAATTTGAAGAAGTCCTCTCTGGGGGTGGTCTAATGCTTCATGCATGGAAGCATAGGAAGGTCTCCACGGCTAAGGTTTCAGAACAGAAGCCAGAGGCAGAATTCTGCCAACACCTTTCAGCCTCGCGTGTGGCTTGTCAGGTTCCTTGCGAACCTAAGTATCCTCTGCCAAAGCAGATGTGGAGGCCAAAACAGAAGGCTCTGGGCAAAGCCTCAGGCGTAGCTACGCCAGAAGTGCGTCTCTCGCGCGAAGAAAAAGACAAGATGCCTGCCTGCTCCAACAATGCTGCTAGCCACGAAGATACAAGGGCGACAATACCTTCGCCAAATTCAAGATCAGTAGCGCCTCGCCCCAGCCTCGTTCTTACGAGCGAAGCTACTGTACCACGGCGTACGCACGGCATCCGTAGCCGCGAAGCCCAAGTGAAAGCACCACAGCGTGCTCCGCTCTCCAGTTCGTCAAGCACTAAGCTCGCGCCTGGTGGCGAAGCTAGAACTGAAGCACTATTCAGTGCTAATCCCTTCTGCGGGGATAAAAGAAATAGGACATCTTCCTATGCGCGATCCAAAAAAGTCTCTGCGCTAGATCGTTTAGGCCCAACTGGTTGTGACTTGCGGGAATTCTTGACGAACAAACTGAAGTCGGAACCTTTTTGAACTACTTCCCCCTGTTGTCAACAAGTGGGATGTCAGCTGGTAACCGTCACCTTAGTCCATTGCCGACTAGGGCCAAGCCTCGCCACTTCTCCAGGCCGATGATCAGTTTTTGATCGGCTGTCGGTACAAGCCCCGGTGAAACATCATAAAAGGAGCGTCTCGCGAGACCTACCCTCCGCATCCGTCAACATGACTGGGAGAGGACAAGAGCTGCACAGGGGCAGACAAGTGTCCGATGATACTCTCTATAGCTCCCCGGATCCAGATTACAACCCAGGCTTAGGCGAAGTCTTGGTGCATGAAGAGGGTGTTTTCTGAAACACCAGATCTAGGGTTGCGATACCCTACACTTATGAACAGCCGTCCTCCTCAGTGGCAGTGGTCTCACCGCAACAAAAGAGAGGATCAGTCCAATGGTCTTATGAAGAAGATGAAAACAGTGGGTATGCCTCTTCGGCAACAGTTAGTTCAGTATGAACAGACAGAGCATCAGTCAATATGGCTGATAATGCTAACGATGACCTTCGTCGACGTTTGGAAGCTCAGGAGCAAACTTCCAAAACTCAACAAGAGGCTCTGGACAACATTCAACAGATGCTCGCTCAACTCCTCAATAACCGGAATAACAAGGATACTGGGAGTAACCATGACGAGGAAGAACATCTTAGCAATGACCAGCCGAAGACGGAGAAGTCCAAGGAGGGGTCTTCCTTAGACGCTGAAGTCCTTAAGGGCCTCAAGCTCAAATAGCATCCCTAGCTCAGAGGAATGAATTAAAGAAAGTGGGGACAGTCCGTCCTTACCCTCTAGAGTGGGATTCAGTACCATACCCACCAAAGTTCAAACCACCAACATTGCATACCTATGATGGAAAGAGCTCACCAAATCAGCACATCTACTATTTCCGATCTTAGACCGGTAATGTTGTAGGCAATGACGCCATCATGGCTAGGCTGTTCATTGGCACCTTAAAGGGGGTGGCATTTGATTTGTTCTGAAGTCTCCCTCCGGGCTCCGTCAATTCCTGGATCGACCTGGAAACCCGATTCCTTTCTCGTTTCTATGAGGACGATACTGAGGTAACCATGGACAAGCTCCTCTCCACCGTGCAGAAGAAGGGCGAATCTGTCCGTGACTATACTGAGCGATTCAGAAACTTATCTTTGATGTGCCCAGCAGGGATGTCATTACCCATGCTCTTACAGACGTGCAGGCACAACTTCTTGGACCAAGTAGAAGTTCGCATGGGGGCTATCAAAGCCCACACCTGAAAAGAATTGGTCGAACAGGCTGAGATAGCCGAAAAGTCGGCTAAAAAGTTCGAACCATCTACCCCTAAAAGCAAATGGGGTATGAACAACAAAGGACGTAGCGACATAGTGTAGACTTCTCAAGCCAAAGGAAAAGAGACTATGTTCGTAGAATTGTCCGGGGACACCCAATCGAAGCCAAGAAGAGCGGCTCCAATAATCAGGAGTTTAAGTTCCCTCCAAAACAGTATTCTTTCAGAGACGATCAGGTGATCACGATATTCCATTTGCTTCACAAAGGGAATAAAATGAAGCTGCCAGATGCTCGGCGTCCCAATGAGATAGGACGCACGAATGATCCTAAATATTGTCTCTACCACAGGATGATTCACCATCCTACCGACAAGTGCTATGTCCTCAAAGACAGAATTCAAGCCTTGATCGACGCAGGGGTCTTGACACTGAAGGCAGAGCAGAAGAAAGTCACTGCCAATATGGTGACCCTCGAGTTCGGCAAAACCCCAAGGTCACAGTTCCTGACGGGACTTATCCAGTCCCTGCGCCACGACTGGAAGTCAAACATCCTACGGCTAAAACTTAAGATAATAGTGGTCTTGTTCCCCTGACATTGGAGACAGGGGAAGTCATATGGATACACCTAGACCTTGTCCAAGACGCACAGTGGGATTCAAAGGAGTCCAAGTCGAAGGGCAAATCTTGAAATGTCATCTCCCTCCTGCCGGACGACGACAATTTCATGACAGCTTCTCTCAGCGATTCTGAAGGAGAAAAGCACGCTAGCGCAACGCAGGCCGATGTACCTCAACCAACCCACACTCGATCCAGAAAATTATATATAAAACAGTATGAGAAAGCTACTGACGAGACACAACAGCAAACAACGTCAGCATAAGTACCAGCACCCGCTTCAGTTCCGACCAATGGAAAGGAGAAGCCTAAGGAAGTCCGGTTAGATCGCGTCCTGAAGAAGCCTTCAGGCCTAGGGCTTGACACGCCCTTTCGTTTGACATATTGGCCCAGCTGGCTAATATCCCAGCTCGTATTACCAAACACGAGCTCCTTCGTCTCTCAAAAGAGACAAGAGAAGCACTTAGAGATGCATTGGCCAACTCAGAATCATTCCTGACGTACATACTAGAAATCCCCAAAGATGACGCCCAGTCTCCGTGCCCTGAATGCCATCATACGCGATTAAAGGTGCCTGCTATTACCTTCACAGCGGAAGATATGCTTCTCAAAGACAACAAGCACGATCGACCTCTGTACTACACCGGATACATTGGTTCAACATGCATTGAAAGGGTACAAGTCGACCCGGGGTCCGCGCTCAGCATCATCCCCAAAGGCTTCTCTACTTTCTCGGTATACCACTATATAGGTTGTCCGCAACCACTACTACAATATATGATTTCAATGCCGGGAGTAGTCATCCACTTGGGAAAATTCGACTCCGTTGCCGAATTGGGAGCCTGAAGTTAGAAGTGACGTGCTATATCATTGACCCTGACATATCATATAACCTGCTACTAGGACGACCATTGATCCACGTCAACTAGATCGTTCCCTCCACTCTGCGCCAGTGCTTCAAATATGTTGAGGATGACGCGACAGTACGAACTGTCTTTGCTGAAAAGTAGCCATTCAAAGGGGTGGAAAATTACTTCACTGACGCTCTCCTGTTTCAAGAGGCCAGTGAAACACCCAAGAACCATTGCCAGATGATGATGATAGTGGCAATGAGGCGGATTCTGAATCCGAAGCAGGCATGCCAGCCATTTTGATTGGTGAACCAATTATAGCATGTCTTAATAACTCCCAATGTAATACTCCTTCTGAAGATGAAGGTGAATGGGTAATTAATGATAATATTTCTTTTGATTATCCTGCTAGTGTTGGGATGTTTGAATCCATCACGGATAGCTCTCTGCACATACCTTTACATAAGCCAAGTGCGTCCAGCACGCCCATGGAATCTGCAGAGGGGCCGTTTTGGTGATCCGCCATCCAAAAAAGGTCAGTTACCGATAGTTTTCAGTAGAACCCAACCACGGGGACCCATGGCTGCAGACTCAAGTTCAAACTCAGACACTCCACAATTCTTCCATTACGCGCAATCAGCGTGCCATATTATGAAGAAAATGGGATACGACCTAAAGTATGGAGAAGGCCTGAATTTTGGAAAAGGAAGGCGTAGCTTGCTGCGTAACTTTGTGCCAAAAGGGAAGCCTGCAAATTACTATGATGGTACACGTAGGGGGTTGGGATACGTTACACCACATCGTCAGCAACGGTTCAATTCACAGATGACGAACCAATTCCATCACATTCAGCCTCATCTTCTGAATGGGACCCAGATGTTAGTGTGGGAATGATGTTCGAAAACCTCACCATTAATATGACTTCAAGCAGTCAATTAGAGCCTGCAGAAGCTACCGATGAGGAACCATGGGCCTAGCAATTAGATCTCTAATGGGAAAAAAGATTCGAACTGTGCGAACCACCTACTGAAGACAAGGTGATGCAGGTCAACTTGGGTAGTCAAGACCACCCTAAGCCCATCTTTATAAGTGAAAGCTTATCACTTACGGAAAAGGAAGAATTGACAATACTCGTAAAGGAGTACATAGACGTCTTCGCATGGAACTACGAAGACATGCCCGGACTTGATCCGCAAGTAGCCATGCACCGTCTGAATATCAAGCCCGACGCCAAGCCAGTCAAGCAGCAACAACGTCGGTTTCGCCCAAACATTATGGAAGCTATTGAAGCTGAGGTCCATAAGCTCATTGCATGTGGCTTCATTCGTGAGGAACAACATCCAGTTTGGGTTGCTAATATCGTTCCAGTCCTTAAGAAGAATGAGAAAATACGGGTCTGTATCGACTACCGTGATCTCAATAAGGCTTGTCCTAAAGACGAATTCCCACTGCCCATCACCGATGTCATGATTGACAATACTTGTAGATTCAAAAGAATGTCTTTTATGGACTGCTTTTTAGGGTACAATCAGATTAAGATGTACCCCGACGACGAAAAGCATACTTCATTCCGAACACCCTTGGGGGTATACTGCTACACCGTGATGCCCTTCGGGTGAAAGAACGCCGGAGCAACCTATCAGCGGGCAATGAGTACAATCTTCCGCGATCATCTCCAAAAAATGGTAGAATGCTATGTCGACGACATTGCTGTCAAAAGTCGCAGTAAAGATGACCATCTTTGTGATTTGAGAACGATGTTCGACATAATGCGGGCTCATCAACTGAAAATGAATCCGACGAAATCCTTCTTGGGAGTGTCAAGTGGCAAGTTTCTTGAGTTTATTGTTACATCAAAAGGGATTTATCTTGATTCAGACAAAGTCAAAGCCATTCAGAGCATGCATCCACCAAGGAATCTCAAAGAGCTCAGAGGCTTGCAAGGTAGACTGGCTTATATTAGAAGATTCATCGCAAATCTCTCAGGCCTCTGTCAACCGTTCACCCGACTGATGAAAAAGGGTGCTTCCTTCGTATGGGATCAAGCTTGTCAGAAAGCTTATGAGGATATCAAGACATATCTTACAAAACCTCCTGTTTTAGTGGCCCCCACATCAGGGAAACTATTCTTGCTTTATGTGAAAGCTATAGACCATTCTCTTGGCGCCCTCCTTGCTCAAAAAGACGACAATGATCACGAGCAGGCTATTTATTATCTGAGTAGGACTCTGATAAGAGCGAACCTCGCTACAATCCTATCGAGAAAGAGTGTTTAGCTCTTGTCTTTGCCGTTCAGAAGACACGACACTATTTGGTCGGCCAAACCATACATGTCATCTCCAGAGTGAATCCTTTGCGTCTTCTCATGACGAGCCGGGATCATTGAATTCAAGATTAGCTAGATGGGCACTCCTTTTGTCTCAATACGACATGATCTTTATCCCTCAGAAGGCGGTTAAAGGGCAGGCCCTCGCAGAGTTCTTGGCTGCTCATCCAGTCCCAGAAAACTCAAAACTTTACGAAGATATTCCAGATGAAGTCTTTGAGTCTAATATAACCTCAGAGCAGGAAGTGTGACAGATGTTCTTCGATGGAGCATCACGAATAGGCCTTAAGGGCATGATCATTGCCGGAGTGGGGGTTGTGTTCATCTCCCCACAGAATCATGTCCTCCCTAGAGCATTTTCTCTGACAGAATCATGCTCCAACAATGTAGCAGAATATAATGCTCTGCTCATTGGTCTTCAGCTCGCCCATGGAATGGGGGTACGCTACCTCGAAGCTTATGGCGATTCAAAACTGATTATCAATCAGGTTAAGGGTGAGTATGAGGTCCGTCACGAAGACTTGGTGCCTTATTACGACACAGTCATCGAGTTGGCCAATCTATTTGAAGGCTTCTATATCGGGCACGTGTCTCGATCTCAAAACACCAAGGCGGACGCTCTTGCTGCATTAGCAACAACATTAGCCTTGCCGGTCGACACCGAGTATCACCTCACAGTGGCGACTCGACATCTTGTCTGCTCTAAACATATGTTAAGAACTAGAGAGGTCTATAATATCTCGACGAATCTTGAGCCGAGAGATTGGCGATTTCCCCTCATCGACTATGCTTTACATGGTCTGCTGCAAGACGATCCTAAAGATGCGGCATCTATCAGACGAAGGTCTCTCCATTTCTACTGCGATCCAACTTTGAAGACACTTTACCGTCGTTCATATGACGGTGTCCTCCTTCGTTGCCTTTCTAATTCAGAGGCACAGGAAGTGCTTAAAGAAGCACACGATGGCATTTGCGGAGCTCATCAGCCAGGTCCAAAACTTAAAGACAGATTGCATAGGCTTGGATACTATTGGCCAACCATGATAGCCGATGTCATCCATATGCATGGAGGTGTAAAGCGTGCCAGATTCATGCGGACTTCATACACCAGCCCTCAGAGTTGCTCCACCCAACTGTTGCTTCATGGCCATTTGAAGCATGGGGAATCGATGTCGTAGGGCCAATTAGTCCCTCCTCGACAAGAAGTTATCGGTTTGTCCTGGCAATAACCGATTACTTTTCGAAATGGGCAGAAGTTATACCACTAGTTGAAGTCAAAACCTCTAATGTGGTTAATTTCATCAAACACCATGCTATCTATCGATTTGGTGTCCCTAGGCGGATCATCCATGATAACGGTCCCCAATTCATAAGTCAGGTATTCTATCGGTTCTGCGATAAATACCGAATTCAAAATGTGGCTTCAACTGCCTATAATCCTACCGCTATTGGCTTGGCTGAAGCATTCAACAAAACAATCATCAAGTTACTCAAGAAGTTTGTCTCCTCGAATAAGCGAGATTGGGACAAAAGCTTGGTGAATGTCTTTGGGCCTACCGAACCACGGTTCGGACCCCGACAGGCAATACGCCTTTTTCTCTGGTGTACGAGTGCGAGGCAGTCATCTCGTTAGAAATCCAAATGCCGTCGTTGCGAGTCGCTTTAACGACTAAAATCACATTAGAAGATAATGATCGGTTGCGTCTTCAAGAGCTCGAAGCCCTAGATGAGAAGCGACTACAAGCTCAGCAACACATCGAGTTGTACCAAGCTCGAATCTCGAAAGCCTTCAATAAGAAGGTCAAGCAAAGTGTCTTTCAGAAAGGAGATTTGGTTTTAGCCATCAGACGACCGATGATTATGATGCACAAGACCAAAGGCAAATTTCAGCCTAAATGGGAAGGACCGCTTGTAATAGAAACAGTCTATTCAAACGGAGCATACCGTCTTATGACTTCAGACGGCAACTTACTCATGATGCTGATCAATGGCAAGTTCTTAAAAAAGTATTATCCTTGATTAAGGATCCTTACCTCTGTTCAAGACCTTCATATCAAAGATACATGCAAAGAGAGCCTTTCTCTTCCTCCAAGCGAGATCATATAACCATAAACCAGTAGGAACCTGGTCATATACTGGTTGTCCCAAAGGAGAATCAAGGTTACACATATGCTAACCAAATGATCCAAAACCTTTAACGGTTAAGGATAGAGGAAAATGTTGGCCTTTAAGCCCAACATGATTCCTTGACAACTCATCATGCTGAGGGGAATAGCATGGCTAGCCCGACTCAAACGGTAGTTAGTAAAGGCATATCAAACCCGTTGACAGCTGAGGATTTGCTAAAAATCCTAAGGGACATGTTCCTATTTGATTCCCTCTCTAAAATCACTTACCAATTCTCATCCATAGAATGGTAAGACCATATATACATTTTGCTGTTACGTTAACACTAAACCTATGACAGTGATTTCCTCGTTTCACCCCGTGAAAACGAGACCTTTTTCCCAAATTCCATCACCAACCTTTTGGGCTTGGTAGCGTCTCAACCAGTTATGTCATTGCGACCTCTGAACTGCAGGCAGCAAAGTCTCAATTTTGAGCTTGTTGACATTTACAAAAGACAAGTCTCAACCTTGAGCCTGTTGACATCTACAAAAGATAGGTCTCGATACTTATTGACATTTACAAAAGATAAGTATCACCCTTTCAGTCCGACAAGGACTACCTTGAGCTTGGTAGCATCTCAACCAGTTATGTCATTGCGACCTCTGAACTGGCAGGCAGCCAAGTCTCAATTTCGAGCTTGTTGATATTTACAAAAGACAAGTCTCAACCTTGAGCCTGTTGACATCTACAAAAGACAGTTCTCGATACTTATTGACATTTACAAAAGATAAGTATTGCCCTTTCAGTTCGACAAGGACTACCTTAAGCTTGGTAGCATCTCAACCAGTTATGTCATTGCGACCTCTGAACTGGCAGTCAGCCAAGTCTCAATTTCGAGCTTGTTGACATTTACAAAAGACAAGTCTCAACCTTGAGCCTGTTGACATTTACAAAACACAGGTCTCGATACTTATTGACATTTACAAAAGATAAGTATCACCCTTTCAGTCCGACAAGGACTACCTTGAGCTTGGTAGCATCTCAACCAGTTATGTCATTGCGACCTCTGAACTGGCAGGCAGCCAAGTCTCAATTTCGAGCTTGTTGACATTTACAAACGACAAGTCTCAACCTTGAGCCTGTTGACATCTACAAAAGACAGGTCTCGATACTTATTGACATTTATAAAAGATAAGTATCACCCTTTCAGTCTGACAAGGACTACCTTGAGCTTAGTAGCGTCTCAACCAGTTATGTCATTGCGACCTCTGAACTGGCAGGCAGCCAAGTCTCAATTTCGAGCTTGTTGACATTTACAAAAGACAAGTCTCAACCTTAAGCCTGTTGACATTTACAGAAGACAGGTCTCACTTATGCTTGTTGATATTTATAAAAGACAAGTCTCAACCTTGAGCCTGTTGACATTTACAAAAGACAGGTCTCACCCATGCTTGTTGATATTTACAAAAGACAAGTCTCAAACAAAAGACAGGTCTCGATGCTTATTGACATTTACAAAAGATAAGTATCACCAACCTTGAGCTTGGTGGCTTCTCAACCAGTTATGTTATTGCGACCTCTGAACTGGCAGGCAGCCAAGTCTCAATTTCGAGCCTGTTGACATTTACAAAAGACAGGTCTCGATACTTGTTGACATTTACAAAAGACAAGTATCACCATCCTTGAGCTTGGTGGCGTCTCAATCAGTTATGTCATTGCGACCTCTTAACTGGCAGACAACCAAGTCTCAATTTCGAGCTTGTTGACATTTACAAAAGACAAGTCTCAGCCTGTTGACATTTACAAAAGACAGGTCTCGATACTTATTGACATTTACAAAAGATAAGTATCACCCTTTCAGTTCGACAAGGACTACCTTAAGTTTGGTAGCGTCTCAACCAGTTATGTCATTGCGACCTCTGAACTGCCAGGCAGCCAAGTCTCAATCTCGACACTTATTGACATTTACAAAAGATAAGTATCACCCTTTCAGTCCGACAAGGATTACCTTGAGCTTGGTAGCGTCTCAACCAGTTATGTCATTATGACCTTTAAACTGGCAAGCAGCCAAGTCTCAATTTCGAGCTTGTTGACATTTACAAAAGACAAGTCTCAACCTTGAGCCTGTTGATATCTACAAAAGACAGGTCTCGATACTTATTGACATTTACAAAAGATAAGTATCACCCTCTCAGTCCGACAAGGACTACCTTGAGCTTGATAGCGTCTCAACAAGTTATGTCATTGCGACCTCTGAACTGGCAGGCAGCGAAGTCTCAATTTCGAGCTTGTTGACATTTACAAAAGACCTGTCTCAACCTTGAGCATGTTGACATTTACAAAAGACAGGTCTCGATACTTATTGACATTTACAAAAAATAAGTATCACCCTTTCAGTCCGAGAAGGACTACCTTGAGCTTGGTAGCGTCTCAACCAGTTATGTCATTGCGACCTCTGAACTGGCAGGCAGCCAAGTCTCAATTTCGAGCTTGTTGACATTTACAAAAGACAAGTCTCAACCTTGAGCCTGTTGACATCTACAAAAGACAGGTCTCGATACTTATTGACATTTATAAAAGATAAGTATCACCCTTTCAGTCTGACAAGGACTACCTTGAGCTTGGTAGCGTCTCAACCAGTTATATCATTGCGACCTCTGAACTGGCAGGCAGCCAAGTCTCAATTTCGATCTTGTTGACATTTACAAAAGACAAGTCTCAACCTTGAGCTTGTTGACATCTACAAAAGACAGGTTTCAATACTTGTTGACATTTACAAAAATAAAGTATCACCTACTTTGAGCCTGGTGGCTTCTCAATCGGTTATGTCATTGCGACCTCTGAACCGGCAGATAGCCAAGTCTCACTATTCAATCCAGCAAGGGCTATGTTCTCATGTGGTTGCAATACAACTTGGAAACGGCAACTCGGCAGATAAAACAAATCGAAGATTCGACAGGGAGTCAAAACAAAATATTTTAATTGATTCCAAAAAGGACAAGATACATGGAGGCACATATATTACAAGCTATAAGGGTGCGTCATAAGATCTGATCCGTTCTTCAAGAAAGGCCAGCGTTGTCTTCCTATCATTAGCAGCCCGGACAAGCGCCTGCGACCTTAGTTCAGCCTCATTAAAACTCGCCGTCTGAGCCAAGCGAGCTTCAACCTCAATCAAGGTTGCCCTCTGAGCTGACTCCTACCGCGAGAGTTCGTCACTCTGAGCCTTAAGCTGCTCAAGCCGTGCAGTCTCTTCAAAACGCACTGGTTCAGCCTTGGATAAAAGAAGATTAGCCTTCCTAATCATCTCCTTGGCCTTCTCAATTTTATCTTCAGCGTCAAGGAGAGCACTGTTAGAAGCATCTATGGCGTCCCCGAGCTCTACCTTCCTTGTTTCCAAGGATCTCAAGTCTGAAGAAATGGCCTTAGCGGCTTCCTGAGCGTCAAGATAGGCTTCATGCATTTGAGCGATAAGGTGCGCTAGCTGCTCATCAACCGAAGACTCCAAGTCCGAATGGCTGAGACGGCGCCATTCTTCTACTTCCCTCTCAAATTGGTCTACCAGATGTTCTAACACAGCGGCCTGGTTATCCCCTCTAAAGTCCCGGATACTCTCAATACTGCGGGAGAGGACCACCTTTAAAGTAGAAAATGACATAGTCGAGCCTTTCAAGACCAGGTCGATGGATCGTCTCAAGCCCTTATAGAAGCTGTCGACTATTTCAGCTACAAATTCATTTTCAGCCTCAGCCACTCCTGGCAGACGGGCAGCCTCAGAAGATTCCACCGGCCTTGTTGACATTACTGTGGAAGGAATAGTGGAAGCACTGGCTGCACCAACTTGAAAGGTCATCGGTGATCTCGGAGGAGTCTTCATCGAAACCAGTACACTAGACACAACCGAAGTCGGACTAGTGACTACTTCCGGGTAAACGGGCTCAACCACCAGCGTCAGGGAAATAGGACTAGTAATCACCCTCAGCTCTGCACCTGGCAAAACTGATGGCACCTCACTCGTAGATATAGTTGGGAGTGAAGTCGCCTCCGTGACTATCGTCCCCTCAACTCTGTTCCCCTGGCCGATTCAGGCTGATAAGAGGGCAGGTCACCATACAAAATATCCAACTCAGCAGCATCTGCCGCGGTCGAAGTGCTCATGTCACCCCTGGATCCCTCAGGAAGACAGGTGGGCTCTCTTGAAGTTGACGCACCCAGAGGCGGAACACCTGCAACAAGACTGTGTTTAGGCAGGACACAATAAGTAACAAGAGTCAAAAGGGTCAAAATCATACCAGAAGATAATGTCGCCTCAATTGTCTTGGCGGCTACATCAGTCTCTACGGGCTCCATCAGAAAATCTTTGGCAGAGTCAACACGAATAGTCAGCCCGCCTTCGCTTGCCGAACCCTCCGTGGTCCACCCAAAGGAGCTAGAAGCTTCAGAACTTCCTTTCGAAGCCCTGGCGCCCGAAGGACCAACATCAGCCGCGTCATCTCCGGATCCTTCTGAGACGGTGAAATAGCCAGCCTCATCGCCCTCCTTATAAGTAAACAAGGGATCATAATGCTCCCCTTGTTCTCCAATAGCTTCAACTCTCGGTCTTCTCACCGCCTCGGTGCCTGAATCACAAAGCAAATAATAAGCTGTCCCGAACACATAAAAAAGTATATTACAAGAACGAAGCTGATCTTACCCGGGTTCGGAGCGACTTCGCCAGTAGTCGGTTTGGGAACTGACGATTCAATTACTAACGGGGCGGAGGAGGAAGTGTCGCAGAAGGTTCGCCCTCTGCAACAACCGCAGGAGCGTGACGCCGGGGCTTCTTCACCAACTGCTTCCTACGAGATCCACCCTCCGGCTTTCTTTTGAAGTAGACGTCAGGATCCACTTCCTCCACTTTTTCTACATCAGCACGTTCTATGGGGGCCGTCCCCATCACACCAGAACCAGCTGCAGGAGTCTCGGCACCTGTCTCTGCTTCGAAGCGAGGACTTTCCGCATCCGAGGCTTCGCTGTCATCGACAGCAACGAATTCTTCTATGCCCGGGACGCGAACTCTCTTACCTTCCCTCTTCTCAGAGACCTTCCGCTTTAGCCGCTGAGAAATTAACTTCACACCAGAATTGTTAACAGTGAATCTGAGGGGTGTGGAGTTGGAAGCTTCATACCACTGGCAGAAGCTCAGGGTCATTAGAAGGTTAGGAGTCCTCAATGGCATACGCAGCCGCGCCTCGGTACAGCATGCAATGAAGAATCGTCAGGCACGGGCTCCATCAATGAGGCTCCCCATGAAAGCCAGATTCAGATTTGGGTTTGCCCACGTACAGTTGGTCATATCCAAACTATAGAGCAAACCGACTTGGAACATAAGGTTCCAAGTAGCAGGTATCCCCGCTTCGGTATAATAAATGTGAGGGCCGAATGCTGACCAGCCACTCAAAGATTCCCCGGCTCAGCGATGACTGCCCTTTCCCCACGTCTTTGAACTCCTCATCATAGCCTACATCCCGAATATGGGGGAAGCAGCGGAAAAGACTATAGATGTCATAGCGACGCACCAATTTATGGGCCTCAGCCACGTAAGTCTTTTGCCAGGAACATCCTTCGAATCGGCGGAGAAGCGCCATTCGAACACCTTCGGGGGGGGGTCTTCTCCAGCTTCAATCAAAGAGGGACAGTGCAGGGTGAACCACGCCATCAAATAAGTATACGGCAGACCTATTCTGGGGTTTGGTCCGTCGCAGGGTGAAATGGTCCCCTTTTCACGCTTCGTCGTTGGCGGCCTGCAAAAAGCCTCCAATAAGGCACGAAGGCCTCACTGGATACAGCACACCATGGCCGGAAGAAGTCCCAGAGAACGACCATGGACTAGACGAATAGCAGGCAGCAGGACATTCAGATGAATGACGTCGCCCGAAGAAGACGGCACCACGCACCGCTTCAGCCAGACTGTCAAGAAGTCAGCCCGCAGTGCCTTCCGGGACATCGGTCGACGAGCCTGGTGATGGAAACTCCGAAGAACATCGCCTTTTTCATAGGGACCGTCATCTTCTTCCACCACTAGATCCCCTTGAGAATGCTTTTGCATCCGGCTAAAGATGTCTTCGTCAGCGACTCCACAATGAGCCGCTTCGGGAGTGTTCCCCATATCTGGTAACAAATAATCTCCCAGCTTTTCAAGCTGTATGAAGTTCCTTTACTGCTTCCATCAATGCTGGAGCAAATGTACAAATGGCACATCAACTCCCGGTAGGTCTCAAACAAGGCAAACTCCTGCTTCTCCAGAAGTGCCAATTCCGCCTCACACGGGAAGTATTCTTCATATGGGAAAGATCCCAAGGGCAGAGTAGAGACTTCTCACATCTCATGCAGAGCCATACCCAGTTCGCCAACAGGGGTGAAGAAAGTCCCTGTAGCCGGGCAGTACAACTCGAAGATGGCGTAGAAGCACGCTACGCTCATCTGAATGCCGTAGCAGGTCACCCTGACGACCTCATGAAGATTCAGCCTCTCCAGATCCTCCTCGAAATGAGCAAGGATGTATACAGTTAAATCCCTCCACCATGCCTTCGGAAGGTGAATCCAGCCTGGAGTTCTGAAATCGGTGGCTGGGTAATTCCCATGAACTTTAAAGAATTGATTGCCAAAAGTCTGCGCCACTGTAGGATTTTCTCCCACTGGGATCTCTCGCAATACATTCCCAGGGTGTAGGCCCATTATGCAACGAGGAGGCCCTGCTCTTGTATAACCAGGAGAATGAAGCATCAATTTTCCTACGTGGACGGATTCGGTACTCGGCTCACTCCCATGACATCTTCCGAGCCTGCATCACGCAATCGAAGAAAGACAAAGAAAAATACCGCTTGCTAGACGGAAGGTAGAACTTCTCGCCATCCAACTGGAAAATCCATTGCCCCTCCCTGGCCAGCAGCTGGCGATCAGGGTCTGGTGCGGCGCCCCGAACATGAAGTCAGGCTTCTTATAAGTTCGACGGTCAAAATCCTCAAGGGGAGCCGTAGTCAGAATGCTCCTTGTGGTGCGTTGTTCCCCACCATAAATAAGCGTGTCTCGAACGAGAGAGCTCCGCTCACTAAACAGAGAAGCCTGCCCTTGGAATTACAGGCTGACATTGCCATCCAATCCCCTGGTCATCCCAAATAGACTGTTCAAAGGACCAGGAGTATAGTGCACTGCAGGAACAAAGAGAAACTATGATTAGCTCATCAGCCAAACAAGGGCAAAAACAAAGAAAGCAAAATTTGACAAGGCATAGGCTCGCTCTTTGAGCGAAGCTGGCCTAACGATAGCTTCGCAGCTGCAGTGTAACTCCGCATCCCACACGAGGGTAGGATGCAGGAAAATATCCAAGTGTTAGCTTCACTCTGGGAGCTTAGCTTCGAACAACAGGATGCGACAAAGCCTCAAAGGCTAACTTCGTCAGAAGGACATTACGGTCCTGTTCTGTCAAATTTCAAAGGACATCTTCACATCCTGTCATTCAATAGGATGCGAACCGCCTAAGGGATAGCTTCATTTGGAAGCTTAAAGAAGAACTCTTCAGTTCTTGGATTCCCGATCAAGAAATCAGGATAAAATTAGGGAATTGGACTCCCTAAAATCACAAGACCATGATTGATCGTCCTGAATTCATTTAAAGACAGACAGAGATCAGCTTAAAGAGAGAAATGGTAATCTCTCTCTTAAAGGGAAAAATCCCTACTGGCGATCGGTCGTTCGATGACCGGAGGAGGAGAAGGACCCTCCGCTGCAGAAGTTGCCACTTCTTTTCCCGCTTGTCTCTTGGGAGCCATTGAAGAACTGTGGAAGTTCTTAAACTCTTGAATGAAGAAGAAAGAAGAAGAAGAGTCAAAGTGCTCTAGAAAATTCAAAGAGAAGTGATGACTTTCTCTCTCAGCCTGATCGGGCTTTTATAGGCCAATGATCGCCTGAAACGATGCCTCGAAAAGAGTACAGGGTGTCATTTCAAATTAATTTGAAACGGCGCCTAAAGCGCCTTCCCGAGAAGTGCTGATTCAGCCCCACTAAGGGCTAACTTCCTCACGAGTCAAATGCGGACTTCGCACAATACATCAATGACTTCGCCAACAGGATTGCCTTAGCTCGCTGAAGGCGTAGGCCGAACTCGCAGATATGCTAGCTTCGCTGGAAGCTCGTTCCTGTTTCAGATGGAATCCTATCTTTAACCTCGCATGAAGTCTAACTCCACTGGGTCAATTCAGAATGAAGGCAAAGCAAAAATTAGATGAGCAGAAAATGAACTTTCATTGATTTAAAAGGTACAGGTACATTGATACTACATCAAATTGTGTTTTATATACAACAGAGTCATTTGCTCCAAAGGCATACAAGTGGTCTTATCTACTTCCAAGCCAAACCAACTGGACACGAAAGGCCTTCTGAAATCACCTAGAGGGGGTGAATAGGTGATATAGCTAATCTATGAACTCAATGCGGAATTTAAAAACTGAATGCAATACACTCAAGTGTGATCAACAGATGATGCACACACAACCAAGCCAAGCAAATATGAATGCACAATATGAATAGATGCAAGGCACAAAGTAAAGAGAGAGATAGAGAGAGTCAATGGATCAAGCACAAACAACAAGATATGTTTCGAGGTTCGAGCACCCAGCTCTACATCCCCGCCTTCGACACACGAAGGATTTCTAATCCACTAGCAAGTCCACAAAGAACTCTCACAAGGAGTACCCAACTCCTCTCTTTACAACCACAACCTCCTCCTTGAGGCAAGCTCCAATCCAACAAAACAATCACCTCACACCTTGAGGGATTAGCACAAAACAAACACAAGGATCACCTCACAACTTAAGGGATACAACCCAAGGGCACAAAGCCAAGAAAGATTGGGTTGACAACTTGGTGGTCTAAGCAACAGCCACAAACAATTTCTTCTCCCACGCAAAGATCCTATAGAAGAGATAGTAGATTTTAGCTCAAGTGTGGAGAAAACCAATGGAATGGAAATCAAAATCACAAAGAAAAATCCTTGGGAAAAACTGAAACCAAGATATAGAAGATGAATCAAACTCTTTTCCCAAAACCCTTTTCTTTGGTTTTCCAAACCCTAGCAAAAACTCCAAATAGATTGTTCAATATGAGTTCAAAAATTTCTTTTGATTGCTGTGAAAACAACAGAGGGTAGGAAAAAATTCGCACAAAAAATCTTAGAGAAAACAGGCTATCAATGGGGTATTTATAGCACCCAGAAAAATATAGCCGTTGGCAGCAATTTCTGCCAAGACAGAACTAACGGTCGACCGTCCGGTCGACCGTCCAACGGTCAATTTTTGCCCGTTGGCAGCCCACGGTCGACTGGCCCGGTCGACCCAAAAATACAGAGAGCTCTGCTCTCTGGGACGGTCGACCCGGGCGGTCGACCGTGCCAACCAGCCAGACGTGCACAAGGCTGTGCACGTCGGTCGACCCATCCGGTCGACCGACTTTAGCCCCAAGTCGACTTGGTCATTAGACTAGTCGACTTGGTTGAAGCCTGGAACAAAAATCTGAGTTGGAAACATGTTTAAAAAAAAATTCTTTTATCTTTTCTAAAAATCACCAAAAATAGTTTTATCATTTTGCATTGATAAATATAAACATGTGATAAACAGTTTAGCTCAAATATCAATCAATATGAACTATTTTAGTGTCTTATCAGTTTTACCAAAAGTTAAAACCTGTATTTTCTAAAACTTGGATTTTGAATAGAAATACATTTTGTCCAAAACTCATCTAAATACAAAAACATAATATTTAAACATATTTGAAGCATGATGCATATGGATAGAAATATAATATACATGAAACATATACATATCATAGTTTTTGTCTTTAATTCCAAAAATAAGTTTTGTTAAAACACAAAACCTAAAATACATGAATAGGTATATCAAATTAAGTTTGTCTAAGTAGTTGAAACATGCATGTATATAGAACAAATCTAATATACACTAAACCATGTAACTTGTTTTGATATAATATCTATTCATGAAAACTAAGATCGGTTAAACTATAAATCCAAAACCAATATTCAAACATGAAACGTGTGTGTTGTGAACTTGAGCATATCATACTATTCTAATCTTTACAATTTGGATCTAAACATAAAACTAAACTATGGTACGATGTCTTCTTGTAGAGCGCAATCTCCAAGCCGACTCGATCCAGAACTCTTTGATCCACCGAGCAAATGCTATATATGATCTTTGACGCTCGGGCTCTTGAATCAACATGTGAAAGTTTTCAAATCATCTTGTTGAAGCTAATCACCAACTAATAACTTGATTAATGATCTGAAACTAAAATCACAAGATTATTAGTAAACATAACTACATGAGTTAGTTATCATCAAAACTAGAGTGGAAGGCCTTCGGGCCAACAATCTCCCCCTTTTTGTTGATGACAAAACTCATGGAGTTATATATGCATGGATTAAAGTTAAGCTTCAAAGAAGCTCCCCCTTAACTCATGCATAGGGATTAACAACAAATATATGCAATGAATACTAACATGAAACATGCATAGATATGCATAAAACAATAAATGGCTCTAGATACCAATGAAAGATACCAATGAAATTTTCAAAAACAAATAAACACGCTCTAGATACCAATCAACAAAAACAATAAACATGCTCTTGATACCAATTAAACTTCATATTTGTAAAACAAAACTAATGATCTCTTATACAAGCTCTTGATACCAAAACTAAACATGTTCTTTAATAATGCTTTGGATACCAATTGAACTTAATAAAAACATAAAACATGCATCATACAAACATGCATATAAACTCAAATTCTTCTCCCCCTTTTTGTCAATCATCAACAAAGGGGTTAAAACAAAACAAAACTAATAAAAACATATTTGTCAATCATCGTCTACTCCTCTTTTTATTTCAAACAAAAGATCAATCAAGGGATGTTCGCCCCCTTTTTGGTCTAAAAACAATATGATACCAATTAAAAATGTGTCAATGAAGTGCATCTAGATACCAATTAAAAGTGAAACTATACCAATTGAAAAACAAAAATCTTGATACCATTTGAAATTAAACATTACAAATTTTGAATTTCTAAACATAAATACCAATTGAAATTAGACATAGATCTTAATGCCAATTGAAATTATTATATTTTTAAGTATATAAACAAATTTGATTTTGATACCAATTGAAATTATTGCCAATTGAAATTATTATTCTCTATCATAAAGTAAGGGAGTGGAATACTAAATATCAATTGAAGGAAGAAATACAAGATTTTCTCCCCCTTTACGAAATACCAATAAAAACTATGATAAGGCTCGAATTAAGATACCAATTGAAAACTAAATCAATTGAAACAAAGTTGAAACTCAAGCTTATCATCATAAACCAGATCTTGTGCTTAAAGATATAGGGATATAATAAGCACAAAGAAAACATATACGTATGAAAAGTAGATACCAATTGAAATTGATATTCTTTGAAATGCAAGCATACATATATGAAAATATATGAGTATACAAGAAATGTCAAGATTGATACCAATTGAAAGAATTCAATGATACCAATTGAAACAACAATAGGATTAAGTGTATATTTCATATAACCTACCACCCATTTCATGCTCAAGTTTAAAATAATTTTCAATAAAGCACATACAAGGCATGGTCGCCCAACCAACCGCCCTTTGATGTAGGAGTTTTTCAAAATAGGTTTACAAATATAGTATGTTTGAAAACTACTACCAAGGAAGAATATCACAACTAGTTATATGAATTAACTAGTACGAGATCCTTCAAACAAGGAATAACAAAAATATTTTTCATGAAGACACATGTAAACCACATGGCACTAAGACACTCAAAATGCATATAGCACAATTTGTACTCATGAAAACTAAGTCATGAGAAAACATTAAATAAGGTGAATGTTCAAGTGTTGTGAGAAACATATCAACATGAAAATGGACAATCAAGCTCAATATTGAAAACATGAAATTCATCTAGGATGTGAAATCACCAATAAAAAAAAACATGAACTTCATCCAAACGATTTAAACTTCAAGGCATATGTATGTCATGTACAAACTAAAGTATACATACATATCCTAAACACAATGAGTCCACAAAAGTATATGCATGAAGGTACGTGGCTCAAGGATGTACATGTATAATCAATAGTTTGGACAAGATAGACATATACATGAAGTTAAAACACAAGATCATAGAAATATATTCAAAATGAGGAATACAAGTTTGAATGCATGAATCATCAAACTAGACTATACTAGTACATCAAGTGAATACAATGAGCGTTCAAGCACAAACATATATAAAGGTCTATTTGTAGCTCACTAGTTGCACAAGTATAAATCCTAGTCTTAATGAAAACTTATCATTCAAGCAAGTAGTCAAAACATGAAGCATAAAACGGGAATCATAACCCAACATGATAAACATAATAATCAAAACATGAATTAAAAAGTCATAGTCAACCATATGATTAGCATAACAAAGACATGTGCATTAGATCTATGATTAACATGATAGCTAAAACATAAAGAGAACACAAAATATGGGTCCATACTAAACATGGGTGTCTCAACAACTAATCATGTAAAGTATATGTCTAATAAACATGATAAATATCATACTAATCATGAAACAATAAAACATGAGTCATCAAAATAAAACATCATAAGCATCCATATGATCATTATGTATATGCATGTACATTAGAACTAGGGCATACATGATAGTACTAAATAAGGTGAGAACATAAAGATAAGATCCATATAAAACATGGGTGTCTCAAGTAACTAAACATGTATAACACTAATCTAATCAACATGACATAAGCATAATGAACAATAAAACAAGACATGCTATAAATTGATGAACATGAAAAGGCATGTAAATAAAATGGGAGTTAGAGAATGATAACAATACCGATGAAGGTGCATCTCTAGTTCTCCAAACTATGGTGGTCCTCCCACCAAATCCCCTTGAGAGTGAAGCATCCAAATGGTTCTCTTTTAAGCTTAGAATGCATCCTCCTCAAGGCACCAATACTCTCACGTGATGCGAAAGCTCCCACCTACATCAAAAGTCAAGGAGGTGATTTTTGGTACCCATTTTCTTTTGGGTACATAGGGGTTAGTTTCTTTTCTAGCCCAAATGATAGGTAGTGAAAAATGCATAATTGTCATCATATATACCATCGCATTCGCACATTTATTCATATTATAATGCACATTTATTAATATTTCTTTATTTAATATGTGCAGGCCTCAAATTATCAATTTAATAAAGAATAAAGCTTAAAGAGCCCAAAAGCCCAGATCCAAGCCCATGTTTGAAGCCCAGGTGAAAAAGCGCAAATATAAAGAGTCAAAATACAAATACAAGGGCTAAAAGTTGCAAATATCAGAGATTAGGAAGGATAGACTTCTATCCAACCCTAAACACCTGCAAGATGAGGATAAAAGGCCAAGATAAAGAGGAATTTCGTGGAGAGAAGATTTGAAGAAATCTGGATTAAGGGTAACTTGATTACCAAGTTATCTCGAAAATCCAGATTAAAAGGCCAGGATCACACTTCTAGAAGCGGAATCCCACATGGACGGACCAGGAGAGGCCACGCGCCAAAGCGCGTGGCCAGAAGCCACAAAAGTGCCGCGGAACCGCCGCAAATCCGCGGCACTTTGATCTCATCCAGATCCCAAATTTCGTGGGCAGGTTTATCAGGGACTCCTCGACCTTCTACACTATAAATATCCATGCAGTCGCAACAGGGAGGGGCATGCAGAGACGATTAGGGTTTTCTTTAGCCACTTTTATTTCAAAGTTGTAATTTTTATTTTCATGCTCGTTGTGGAAGAAGAAGGAGCTTTGTAATTGGAGATCTCATCTGCAATAAAGGTTACTTTCTTTTGCACATTTAATTCTTACTATTTTATTTTATTTTCTCTGTGTTTATTCGCTTCGGTTTTCATCTGTGATCTCGTGTTTTCTTTCTTCTTCTTTTCTTCTAATTAAAAATAAAAAAAAGAATAAAAAAATAAATAATTATAAAAAAAAAAAAGATGATGTCCAACTAATTCTTTGTATGGTTTGCTGATCACTTAAGCAACCCTAAGGCAAGTAGGATTTGAATCGATTGATGACCATCCATTAGAAACCCTAGGTTTAGTAATTGTTTTTCTTGAAGATAAAACTGATAACTAGATCTATTAATCTAGGTTGCACATTTAAAGGACTCCTCATGACTTCATGCTTAAGAACTAAGACAGCCTAAATTTAAGATTAATCTTTTCTTAAGCTGTACTTAGATGTTAGGATGAAACTTGTTTAGTTTTTAATAATGTAACTTAGTTATAATCTGGTATCGTATTTTCTTACTTGAATCGTCCTTAATAACCTACGGTAAATCACATTTATCTCAAGATGAAATTCAACATCCAAGACTTGCATAGTGGGTTGTGGTAGTAGATCAGTAAAACCATGCCTCTCAATCCATATTCTCTTCAAATCTAATCTCTTCTGTGTTTACTCAAAGCATACAGAGGAATCTGCCGCAAAAGCTTGCATCGCATCCTTCCCTGAGGATCACGACCCGCTCGAGCCCTTGCTACAGCGGATTCGCATTGAGACTAAGAGATCTAAACTCCTTTTCACTCTTTAAATTCTCAATCAAATTTTGGCGCCGTTGCCGGGGAAGGAACGGCACGATTTCCTCGATCTAACTATCTTTTTTCTTTCTGTTGCAGGTACAGAGAACAGGATACAGAAACAGAGCAGCAGAAATTACATATTGCAACCCTGTGCCTCTGCCCTAGAAGGCAGAGCACTTGGGCCTACTCCTTTGCCGCGGATCCGCGGCAAAAGCCGCAGAAACGCGGCAAGAGTAGTTAACTACTCACAGAAATTTCTGCAGGTTGCTTTGCATTGCAAAAATCTGCTTACTGCTGTGATTATTTTTCTCTGTGATCACTCTGCAACTGTTAATAATTAACATTAACCCATTTGTTGAAAATAAAAAAAAAAAAAATTTTAGACTCTTGCATTTAGGGCACGTGTCTACTTACATTTTTTAATTCTGTTGAAGAGTGCTGGCGACAAGGTACGTTTGCATAGCATATAGATTAGGAAACACTCTTGGTTGTTTACTGCTTTCTTGAGTGATTACTTTTCTACCGCTTTAATTTCATCACCCTTCCTTGGCCCACAAATCATATCCGTCACACTCGCAACCCTAACCTTAAGTAAAATTTGACTAGACGTTGGCCCTAGGTTAACTCGGACTCAATAGGAGATTGACCGAAGGAGGAAAATTGTTCGAAATTAACTCTTGTCAAATCGGTGTCTAGGCAGGGGATTGAGGGCCGAAAACCCGAAGAACGGTGGTTATTTAATTAAGGAACGTCTCTGACGGAAAACCTCCCACCGGTCTTGCCACCTACCTGGCCGATTAGCTTGTGGTTAACGTCGACAGTAGACCTCCTAAGGACAGTCTAAAGTTAGGAGTCGTCTAGGTCAAGGCTTACCCTAGATTAGGATTTTTGATTGTTTTTCTTTTTTTTATTGATTGATTGGGTGAACTTGTTTGCTGATTGTGCATGCCCGCTTGGTCGAGAGACCCACTTACATCCAGGCTAACTAGAACTAGTTCACCACCCGAGCTCAAGCCCGACCCACACATGGCACAACCAATATCACTCCAAGATAGGTTCTATCCTATTAGGACCTCTCTTCCTTCTTGCATCAAGCTTAACGATGAAGGTGTTGACCCATTTGAGCTTAAGCCACAATACATCAACACCCTTCCGAAATTTCATGGACTTGACTCCGAGGATGCATACTTCTTCATAAGGGAATTTGAGGAAGTATGTCTCATGATGAATATTCCTACGTTAGGAAAAGATGACATCAAACTTAGGTTTGTTCCCTTTGCTTTGAAGGATTTAGCAAAGAAATGGCTCTACAGTCTAGAGGCCGGTTCTATATCTTCTTGGGATAATTTTGTTAAGGCATTCTTAAAGAAATTTTATCCTGTTCACAAGACTGCATTGATTAGGAAGAATATCCTATAGTTTAAGCAGACAGCCAATGAGCCCTTTTGGAAATACTTCGAACGTTTTAAGGACCTCCTTGCCCAATGCCCTCACCATGGGATAGAGAAATGGCGATTATGCCAAGTTCTATATGATGGATTAGAATATCAAACTAAAACGTTGTTAGAATCCATGTGCCAAGGAGGATTTCTGAAAAGGACGAAACTGATGGATGGCAATTGTATGAGGAATTAGCTGAAAATACCATCCAATGGGAACCTACTCCTGAAAAATCTAGGACTAATGACCCTACTTCTTCAAAAGGAGGTATCCATTCCATTGAGGCCAACATAGCAACCGATGCTAAGTTAGCTGCTGTTATGCGAAGACTTGAGGCTCTTGAAACTAAAGAGCCAGTCTCTGTGAACCAAGTCAGCCCAACAACTTCGGCGGGCTGTACTTATTGTCAAGATATGAACCATGTGTTCGAGGAATGTCCTGTTTTTATCGCACATCAAAGCTTGCCCGAACATATGAGTGCGGCCTTCACAAGTGATTGAGTATTCACAAGGTATATGATGTATTTGTACAAGAATCAGGTATTTAAGAGATGGTTTAGGGTTTAGAATTCACCTTTGATCTTGTTTACTTTGAATATGTAAGAATTATACCTTGTTTCAATCTTTCGTTATAGCAAGTAGCTAAAACGAGTCGTACCACGAGGAGAGCAAGCGTAGAAGCTTTCACGATACTAGTGAGACAAGAAACAATACTCTTCTTTGTTAATCACACAAGAGAAAACAATATACAAGAAGTTGTGGATTGGTGGTGATGCATTGTGAAAAAGAAGTGCAATGAATGAAGTGTGATGAAGTAAAGAAAAGAAAAGAATACTAGAATGAAATGTGTAAACTCTCTTGATTAGAAAGATGCATGGCTAGCATTACTCAACCTCCTTGCTAACATAATACCTCTTTTGTTGATTGCAATATTGTCTCATCAAGAATCATAGACAATTGAAAAGTACTTGCATGTTTCAAGTGTGGTATTCTTTCTTTGAAGACTTAGTGTTCCTTTTAGTTAGTTGGCTAGAAGTCTCTTCTTGAATACTAGGTTCTCTTACTAGGTGTGCAATGAGGAAATATAGGCTTGGTACTCATTTAATGCAAAGGTTAGAAGAATCAAACTCTTTAGGACTTCAAAGCTTAACTACAAAGTTAGCTTGAAGTGCTTGAGTTGTTCTTGCTACTCAAATGACACAATCAATGGTAATCCATCCTTTTGATCCAATCAAATGCTCTTTATAAGAGATACACAATTCATCTAGAGATCTTACAAGCAATCACCAAAGGATACAACATACTCCATTAGAATTTACAAGAAACTTGAAATCATGCAAGAATTAAAGAATACAATCAACTAGAGCTAGTAGTAGCTAGGTGAGATTAGCTAGCCATGCATTCAAGAAACTAGCCCTCCATTACACTAACAAGAAAGCTATAATTCTCCATGAAATCAAAGATCTAAACAACTCAACTAGAATTAAACTAGAATTAGAAATTGAATGCAAGAATTAAAAGCATAAGAAGAGAAAGCATACTCAATTCTAGTAAAAAGAAGATGAGAGCTCCATTGAATCTTTGCTTCAAGGTTGTCACAAGTCTTGATTACAATCTCTCAAGTGAAGAACTCTCTCTCAATTTAGCTAGAGATCAAGGAGGAAGGAGAGAAGAACTAGAATCCTAAAACAAAAATTACAACTAATACAAAATTTTCCCTCTCTCTTCACTGGAGCTCGCGCAGATCTCTGATCAGGTATTTATAGGCAAAGTTGAGAATCTCATCAGATCTTAACCGTTGGCACGAAATCCGAGGCCCAACGGCCCTCGGATTGCCGCGGATTGCCGCCAGATTGCCGCCAGATCTGGGCCGTTGGCTCGGATCTTTCTGGTGGGATCTGGTGGTTAAGTTGTTGGCCACGTGGACTGGTTGGATCTTGCAGTTGGCGCTCAGATCTTGGTGAGATCTGATTTGATTCTTTGGCTAATTTTTAATTAACCCCCTTAATTATCACTAATTAAGGTAGTTAATTACTTTTCCTCTTTAAAGTGGAGATCTGCAAAATTAGAGAAAACATGGGTTAAAAATCATATTTAATATACAATATGCAAGGTATAAAGGCGGTATAAAATGCAAATATATGGTATAATCACACCCCCATACCTAGCTTTTGCTCGTCCTCGAGCAAAAATAAAAGAAAAAGAAAAAAAATCCTAACTAATTATTACACCACTTTCGTAGGTGACACGATTGCACTGAGCACGTGCAACAAGCCGTTAAACCTCTAGGTTACCCTAGAGGAGGAGTGTTGTCTCCTGAGGGTTTTCAGCGGATTACACCCACAAAATCCAAAAGAAAATAAAAGGGGTTAGTGAAATTTTTGATCCATGCTTTAAAGATTTTAATTTGACCTATAGGTTTTCAGGTTACTCAAAACTTTTCATTCCTCTTATAAGTATCTAATTAGAGTTTTGTTTTCATTTTAGGTTAAGATTTTCGGGAAAAGATAAAAAACCTGATTCTGCATCAATCTTAGGATATTTACATCTATAAATATGAAGGATCTCTCTCAGACTAAGTTCATTTATTTACTTATATGTATAATATTTTTTTTATATATGTGTATATACAATGTTTATTTATTTACATTCCCTTATCATCCTTAGTTTCCTAGTCTACCCATGTAGCGAGCCTCTTACCGATGACTCCCAGACCAGACGGTCTTAGGGCACCAGATGAGAATACATCCCTCGGGTTCGAAGACTCGAGTAAACTAGGTCACTTAGGAATCTAAGGACTTAACCACTTTTAGGCGTGATCGGTAATGCTTCCTGAGGCACGATTAACCAGCTTAATCAGTGGCTAAGTATTTATTCTCACCTTTAGGCGTGACCAGCAATGCTTCATGAGGCACGGCCAACCAGCTTAATCGGTGATTTTTTTTTTTTTCTCTTTTTTTTTTTTATTTATCTTATTTATATACACACATTTTTTTTTTATTTTTTATTATATATATATGCAAATAAAGTCACTAAGTCTTTGATTATTCCTTAAATATGTTCAATGTTCATATCTAAAGAAAGAATTGAAATCAAGTAATTTTTCTAATCCTTTATTACTTAACCTAAAAATCTAACAAAACTCTTCTTTTCAACTTATAAATAGAAATCCTAGTTAAGAGCTTCCTTAATCCCTAAATTTCAAATTAGATTCTTTAAACATGGATCAAAGAATTTCTTCTTTTTTTTTTATATTATTTTTTTTATTTTTTTATTTTTTTATTTTTTTCTAAAAGAAAAGTAAAATCTAAAAATAAAGTGGAAAAATCTAAAAAGAAGATAAAATCTAAAAGGAAAACCTTAAAAGAAAGTAAAAATCCTAAAAATAAAAGAAAAAGCCTAAAAAGAAAGAAAAATCCTATGTTAGTATATCTACCCCCCCATACCTATCTCATGCATTGTCCTCAATGTATGCAAGATGAAATAATGCATGAAATAGGTAAAGGTAACAAGTCACTCCCTCGTCCTCTTTGGACCCGCAGTGGTACTGGGTCCAGCAGATTGTGTCCTCCTCAGCCTGGCCTCTATCCCATCCAAACGAGAGGATATCCTAGATGATTCCTCGTCCACTTTCTTCCTGAGCCTAACTTGTCCCCGAAAAATCTTCTTCATGCCTTTCCAAATAGTAGACATGAAGGCTGTGTGTTCCGTTGGGGGCTCCTGCCTCCAGAATTGGGGCTCATCTTCCACCTCTAGACTTTCCTCTGAAGAAGACTCCACAGGTACATTCTCAGGCATGACACTAGGTGTCCAGAGTGCCTGCAAACAACTATTGTAGGCACTTGTGGGTCTCTCTGTGGTAATCGTCACTCGGGCAAATGTCGAAAAAATAGCGTCAGACATGAATTCTGACACAGACGGGTAATTAATATCGCATGAGAAAACTTAGCACCCCGAGTGCGAGAGGAGTTTTCAATAATAGCATGGAAGATGGTTCGGTTCAAACAGACCGTATGGTTCTGTGTCATCAGATCATGAATAATCTGTAGTATCGGTCTGCTGAAGGTCGAAGTGTGATCTAGCCCCATAATATTTCGTTGGACCCAACGTCCAACGCAGTGAATGTTCCTGAATGTAGATTGGGCTTTGAGCCCCCTATCCTGGACAGTACAGCGTGCACCCATTATGGTCAAGTAATCAATTAAGGGCAAGGGTTCGCACGTTTGTTGAATTAAGGGGACATGAGTGATATGGTTAATTAGTGGAAGTGTGACCCAAATGTCACCGAATGGCATACGAGAGACAAATTGATACGGATCATGACTCACAGAAGCATAATCTATAGAAGTGTAAAATGTGTTTACTAGATCCGGACAATAAAAGGCTTCGTGCTCGTGATGATCAAATACCAAATTGTACCAGTTCCAGGCGCGGATTCGATCCACGAAAATATGGCCATATCCCCCATTGTCATTAAAAAGTGCAGAAAAGTCCCTCTCTACATACAGATTTGGTGCCATAATTGCTAAAGACAATGAAGTAAAGGATTGGAGATAAGAAATTGCAAACCACCCCCGGAGATCGTGGGGGGAAACCCAACAGAGTAGTGCAGACAGCACAGGGATGGCTTCGGGAAAACTTTCTCAGGATCTACCACCAGTAGCAGAAGTTAGCCGGAATGGAGCTTTCCGGCGCGCCTGATCTGACAGAAATGCCGCGTACGGGCGGCAGGGCGCGGCAAAGTGGAGGATTTTTGGGATCAAATTTTTGGAGGAAGTTGGGTTTGGGAAGAAGCTCTCAGATCTGAAAGGGTTTGCTCGGGTGAGGAAGGATGAAATGAGGAGGAGATGTTTAAATAGGGTAGGTAAAAAGTGGGATGTACAAAATTACCCCTAGGTCAAATCTTGAATTACAACCCTTGGTCAAAACTTTTGAATATGAAAGGAATCCTAGGGAGGAAAGAGAATCCTAGGGTTTGAAATTCTTTTCATGTACAAAAATCCCAAAAAATTTTTTATTTACAAAAAATGCAAAAGAAAAATATTTAAAAGAGGTCCCCAAATGATTTTCATGAAAAATGTATGGGAAAATATACAAATGGAAAGGTCACAAATAAATTGGGTCGGAAAGACCCAACTCGTGAACGTCGTGTGACAATGACTCTGTGGTGAAAAATGGCTTTAAGCGTTGTCCGTTTACAGTGAATTTATTGCCATTGGATGGATCAAGAATCTCGACTGCTCCGTGAGAAAAGACAGTCTGCACAATAAAAGGTCCTGACCACCTGGTACGTAGCTTACCAGGGAAAAGGTGGAGTCGAGAATTGTATAACAGAACCTGTTGACCGACAACAAAAATCTTTCTGTGAATGGACTTGTCATGAAACAGCTTGGTCCTGTGCTTTGTAATCCGAGCGTTATCGTATACCTCGTTTCGTAGCTCCTCCAGCTCAGATAATTGCAGCTTCCTGAGAACACCGGCTTTGTCAAAGTCAAGATTCAGTTGCTTTAAAGCCCATAGTGCACGGTGTTCTAACTCAACGGGCAAGTGACATGCTTTTCCAAATATAACTCGGTACGGAGACATACCGAGGACAGTCTTGTAAGCGGTCCTGTATGCCCATAAGGCATCAGTCAGTTTGACGGACCAATCCTTACGATTCTGTCCTACGGTCTTCTCCAGAATGAGTTTTATCTGTCTGTTAGTGACCTCAACTTGCCCATTGGTCTGAGGATGATAAGCCGTGGACAATTTATGAGTGATAGAATATTTCCGCATCAAGGCTTCAAAAGCCCTATTGCAGAAATGACTTCCATTGTCGCTCAGTATCGCACGGGGGGCTCCGAAGCGTGAAATGATGTACTCTCTTAAAAATTTAATGACAACTTGATTGTCATTAGTCCGTGTAGGAATCGCTTCGGCCCACTTAGAAACATAATCTACGGCTACCAAGATGTACTGGTTTCCGTAGGACAGAGGAAAGGGTCCCATAAAATCGATGCCCCAGAGGTCGAAAATTTCGACTTCCAAGATGGGTGTGAGGGGCATCATGTTCCTTTGTGTAATCCGACCCGTCATCTGACATCTATCACAAAGCTTGCAAAAGGTAAAGGCATCCTTAAAGAGAGTGGGCCAGTAGAATCCACTCTGGAGCACTTTTTCCGCAGTTTTTCGTGGACCAAAGTGTCCACCGCAAGCTAATTTATGACAAAATGTCAAGACACTCTGGTGTTCATCCTCTGGAAGGCATCTTCGAATAATTTGGTCAGGACAGTACTTGAATAGATACGGTTCATCCCAAAAGAAAAACCGCATTTGGCTCAGAAAACGGTGTTTGTCTTGTCCTGACCAATGGGAAGGAATTTGCCTGGTAGCAAGGTAGTTTACAATATCGGCATACCAGGGCTCTCCACTCATCGCAAGAATGTGCTCATCAGGAAAGTCTTCATTAATCGGTATTTTCTCATGAGGAGCGTTCGGGATCCTTGACAAATGATCCGCAACCACGTTCTCAACGCCCTTTTTGTCTTTTATCTCCAAGTCAAACTCTTGCAAAAGAAGGATCCATCTAATCAATCTTGCCTTTGCGTCCTTCTTTTGCATTAAGTACCTCAGGGCGGAGTGGTCAGTAAAAATGATGGTCCTGGACCCTAGCAGATATTGTCGGAACTTCTCTAACGCAAAAACGACTGCCAAAAATTCTTTTTCAGTGGTCGTGTAATTCAGCTGGGCGTCGTTAAGCGTTCTGCTAGCATAGTATATCACGTGCTGCCTGTTTTCAATACGCTGTCCTAAAACAGCGCCTATCGCAAAGTCAGAGGCATCGCACATAATTTCAAATGGCTTGGTCCAGTCCGGTGCAGATATTATCGGCGCAGAGACTAGTCTATCCTTCAGCTCTTTCCATGACTTTCGACATTCTTCATCAAAGATATAGGGTACATCTTTTCCTAGGAGATTTGTCAAGGTTTCGCAATATTGCTAAACCCCTGAATGAACCTCCTATAGAAGCCAGCGTGCCCTAGAAAAGATCTAATGTCCTTCAAACATTGTGGTTCAGTGAGCTTGGTGATAACTTCCACCTTAGACTTGTCTACCTCGATTCCAACGCTTGATATCTTGTGTCCCAATACAATTCCGTGCTTAACCATGAAGTGACACTTTTCCCAGTTAAGTGTCAAATTCTTTCCGTGCATCGTTGTAAAACCATCTTCAGGTGGTACAAGCACTGCTCAAATGTATCCCCATATATAGAAAAATCATCCATAAAGATTTCCAGAAATTTCTCCACCATGTCCGAGAACAAGCTCAACATGCAACGTTGAAACGTTGCTGGAGCATTGCAAAGACCGAAGGGCATCCGACGGTATGCAAAAGTTCCAAACGGACAGGTGAAGGTCGTTTTTTCTTGGTCTTCGGGCGCAATTGGAATCTGATTATATCCTGAATATCCATCCAGGAAACAATAATACTCATGCCCTGCCAATCTCTCCAGCATTTGATCAATAAACGGAAGTGGGAAGTGGTCTTTACGTGTGGCGCTATTCAATTTCCTATAATCAATACAAACTCGAATCTTCGTTGGAAGACGCGTTTGTATCAATTCCTTGTTCTCATTTTCCACAACCGTAAAGCCAGCTTTCTTCGGCACAGCGTGAACAGGACTAACCCATTGACTATCAGAGATGGGATAGATAATCCCATTGTCTAATAGTTTCATTATCTCAGATTTAACAGCTTCTTGCATGATAGGGTTTAGTCGACGCTGTGGATCTCTTTTCGGCTTGGCATCTTCCGTTAAGTGAATCTGATGTTGGACAATCGTAGGACTAATTCCCTTAATATCAGCCATCGTCCAGCCAATGGCTTCTTTATTCTCCCTTAGCACAGTCAATAAGTCCTCTTCTTGTTGTTCCGTAAGATTGGATGCAATGATAACTGGAAAGGATTCTTTATCATCCAAATACTTGTACTTGAGATGACCAGGAAGAACCTTAAGCTCGGCAGAAGGGACAGGATCTATAACAGGTTGCTCATGGTGCAAGGGAAGAATAGAAGTGGAATTAGTACTCTTTTCAGCATTTGTTGCAACAATCTGATCAAGAGTTAGATCATCAGCTTCTAACTCGAATTCCTCTTCAGATTCGTACTCCATCTCCTCCACGTGTTCGCTTGTCAATCCTTCTATCAAGTTGACATCAAATGAGTCACTCTCCACATCCCTTGGCTGCTTCCCCAGATGGAAGACATTCACCTCCTTCGTCATATCTCCGAACGTCAGCCGCATCGATCCATTTCGGCAATTAATGATCGCATTCGCTGTGGCTAAAAAGGGACGTCCTAGAATGACTGGAGTTTGCGCTCTGTGATTATGTACGGGTTGTGTTTCCAGAACAACAAAATCAACGGGGTAGATGAATTCCCCCACCCGTATTAATACATCCGTAATTTCCCCTTTGGGAATCTTAACAGAGCGATCAGCCAGTTGAATAGTCATTTGGGTTGGACGAAGATTGCCTAACCCAAGCTGTTGGTACACAGAAAAGGGAAGAAGATTGATGCTAGCTCCCAAGTCTAGCAAAGCCCTATTGACTGTGGTCTGCCCTATGATACAAGAGATGGTAGGGCTCCCTGGATCCTTGTACTTCACAGGGATTGGACCATTAAGCAATTCACTCAGGTTTGAAGCCAAAAAGACTTTCTTAGGGACATTTGCCTTCCTTTTCTTAGTACACATCTCTTTCAAAAACTTGGCATAGGATGGTACTTGCTGAATAGCATCCAAGAGAGGGACATTGATTTGCACTTGATTAAATATCTCTCTGATCTTCTCCATATGAGCATTATTCTTATGATTTGTAAGCCTATTCGGGAATGGGGCAATAGGCTTATAAGTCTGCTCATCAACTTTCTCCTTTCCTTTTGATTGAGACGTGGATGGTTGTGAACTTGATGAAGGATTATTTTGCAAAGGTTGAACTGGAACAGAAGTTGATGGATTCGACACAGATTTTGGAACAAATTTTGGAGACTGATTTGAGACTTTGTTGTCTACATGTTTTCCAGACCTAAGGATGTGAATGGCTTGACATTGGCTCTGACTAGGTCCTAGGTCTTCAACTTCATGCAGAGGAAAATGGGCTCTGGGATTAGGCACAGGTTGGCTAGGCAGCATTCCTTTTTGCCTTTCAGTCAAGGAATTAGCCAACTGTCCTATTTGGATTTGCAGTTTATTCATGTCCTGCTGCTGATTGTTCATCATTGCAGCTTGTGTTTTGGACAAAGTCTCAATCATTTTCTCCAATTCTGAAATTTTTCTATCTGAAGGATTGGGTGGTGGATGCTGTTGTTGTTGTTGATATTGGGGTTGAAAATTGGCTTGATATGGCACAGAATTTTGGAATGGTTGGAATCTGGGTGGACTCTGATACGAATTGAAATTTGGTGGGTTTTGGTAAGTAGGTGGATGTGCCTGAGCAGGATATTGTTGATGTGGAAATTGTTGTCTAGACTGCTCAGGACCAGACTGACTCCATGAGAAGTTAGGATGGTTACGCCATCCTGGATTGTAGGTCTTAGAGTAAGGATTGTATGGAGGTCTGGAATACGCTGCATTCGTACTCTCCTGAAAATTTTGAGAGTAATACACAGGACACTCTTCCAACACATGATTCAGATCATGACAAAAAGTACAACCCGGGTGAATTATAGGTGCAGAGCTAGCCATACGTGGTGGGCTAACTACTGAAGATGGGTTGACTTGACTAACGACAGAATTTTCCCTTGATTCCAGCAATTCAATCCTCTTCATCAACTGCGTGATCTTAGCTTCAGCTGCTATTGAGGATCCTATAGAATGTAACCAGATCTGGAAGTTGTTGGTGTGGGTTTCTCAGAGCAGGATTCCCACTGGATCGTTTTCTCCGCTAAAGCCTCAAAAAGGTCCCAGCCCTGGTCTTCATCTTTCTTAAGAAAGTCTCCTTGACACATAGTTTCAAGGAGAGTCTTGGTTTGATAATCCAGCCCATCATAGATAATCTGGCATTGACGCCATTTCTCTATACCGTGATGGGGACACAGGGCAACTAAGTCCTTAAAGCGCTCAAAATACTTCCAGAATGGCTCATTGGGCTCTTGTTTGAATTGCATGATGTTTTTGCGCATGAGGGCTGTCTTATGGATGGGATAGAATTTTTTAAGGAAGACCTTAACAAAATCATCCCATGAAGAGATTGAACTGGCAGGAAGACTGTACAGCCACTTCTTCGCAATATCCTTTAGCGCAAATGGGACAAATCTAAGTCTCACAGCATCCTCACTTAACTGGGAAATCCTCATCATGAGGCATACTTCTTCAAACTCTCGTATGAAGATGTAAGCATCCTCAGATTCTAACCCGTGAAATCGTGGTAGAGTGTTTATAAACTGTGGTTTCAACTCAAAATTATTGTCATTCGTGTTTGGGAGGAGAATGCAGGATGGAATGGATGTGCGGATCGGATAGAACTTGTCCTGCAGCGACACGTTATTCGTCATAGTTGTGTTGAGTGGTGTTGTGTGAGGCAGTGTAGAAGTTCTCACAAGCCTAGAAGAAATTGATTCTCGATACCACTCACGCATGCAAATACACAACCAACGTGCACCTTTCAAACAGTCGGAAAATGAAAAATAACAATCAAGAAAAAAGAAAAACAATCAATCCTAGCTTCTAGGTTTTCTGCCCTAGACGACTCCTAACAATAGATCGTCCACAGGAGGTTCGGTGCAGACACTGACTATAAGCAAATCGGCCAGGGAAGGGTAAAGTTGGTGGGAGGTTTTCCGTCCGGAGACGTTCCTTAATTAAGTAACCACCTTCCTTCGGGCTTTCGGCCCTTAACCCCTTTCCTAGACACCGATTACGCGGAAGTCACTTTCCAACACTTTTCCCCTTAGGAAAATCTCCTAGATGAGTCCGGATGTCCCTAGGGGCCAACGTCTAGCAATTTTAATTAGAAGCTTAGGATAGTGAACACGTGGGGATTATGGTTTGTGGGCTAAGGAAGGGGTGATAAAATCCCCACCTTATCTTTGTTATGGGATTTGCCCTTATCGTTGATTCGTGCAAGTGTACGATATAAGCAACCAAAATTCACTCAAAGCAGAATTAAATCATACAACGAGTGAGTCCTAGTCTATATGCTATGCTTCACGTACCTTGTCCCACGCGCTCTTCAACAGTAAATTGAAAGAAATTGAAAGACACGTGCCTATAATGCAATATGTCTAAACAATTTTTTTTTTCAATTAACAACCAATCTTTTACTGTTGATTAACAAGTATCAGGTGAAAAATACAAGATTTCAGGTATATAGGCAGCAGTTTTTAGCAAAGCAGCAGGCCCTGCAGAAAACTGGTTAGTAGTGAACTCCTCTGTGCCGCGTTTTCCTGGCTTTTGCCGTGGAAACGCGGCACTTTGGAGGGATCCTGGTCTCTGCTTTCGAGAGCAGAGGCCCAGGTCCGCTTATATGATTCTGCTGTGCAAAGTTTTCTGAATCTTCAACCTGTACCTGCAACAGAGAAGATATATTGTTTAGTTTCTCACTTGTAAAAATACCGTTGCTCTCCCCGGCAACGGCGCCAAAAATTGATTGAGTATTCACAAGGTATATGATGTATTTGTACAAGAATCAGGTATTTAAGAGATGGTTTAGGGTTTAGAATTCACCTTTGATCTTGTTTACTTTGAATATGTAAGAATTATACCTTGTTTCAATCTTTCGTTATAGCAAGTAGCTAAAACGAGTCGTACCACGAGGAGAGCAAGCGTAGAAGCTTTCACGATACTAGTGAGACAAGAAACAATACTCTTCTTTGTTAATCACACAAGAGAAAACAATATACAAGAAGTTGTGGATTGGTGGTGATGCATTGTGAAAAAGAAGTGCAATGAATGAAGTGTGATGAAGTAAAGAAAAGAAAAGAATACTAGAATGAAATGTGTAAACTCTCTTGATTAGAAAGATGCATGGCTAGCATTACTCAACCTCCTTGCTAACATAATACCTCTTTTGTTGATTGCAATATTGTCTCATCAAGAATCATAGACAATTGAAAAGTACTTGCATGTTTCAAGTGTGGTATTCTTTCTTTGAAGACTTAGTGTTCCTTTTAGTTAGTTGGCTAGAAGTCTCTTCTTGAATACTAGGTTCTCTTACTAGGTGTGCAATGAGGAAATATAGGCTTGGTACTCATTTAATGCAAAGGTTAGAAGAATCAAACTCTTTAGGACTTCAAAGCTTAACTACAAAGTTAGCTTGAAGTGCTTGAGTTGTTCTTGCTACTCAAATGACACAATCAATGGTAATCCATCCTTTTGATCCAATCAAATGCTCTTTATAAGAGATACACAATTCATCTAGAGATCTTACAAGCAATCACCAAAGGATACAACATACTCCATTAGAATTTACAAGAAACTTGAAATCATGCAAGAATTAAAGAATACAATCAACTAGAGCTAGTAGTAGCTAGGTGAGATTAGCTAGCCATGCATTCAAGAAACTAGCCCTCCATTACACTAACAAGAAAGCTATAATTCTCCATGAAATCAAAGATCTAAACAACTCAACTAGAATTAAACTAGAATTAGAAATTGAATGCAAGAATTAAAAGCATAAGAAGAGAAAGCATACTCAATTCTAGTAAAAAGAAGATGAGAGCTCCATTGAATCTTTGCTTCAAGGTTGTCACAAGTCTTGATTACAATCTCTCAAGTGAAGAACTCTCTCTCAATTTAGCTAGAGATCAAGGAGGAAGGAGAGAAGAACTAGAATCCTAAAACAAAAATTACAACTAATCCAAAATTTTCCCTCTCTCTTCACTGGAGCTCGCGCAGATCTCTGATCAGGTATTTATAGGCAAAGTTGAGAATCTCATCAGATCTTAACCGTTGGCACGAAATCCGAGGCCCAACGGCCCTCGGATTGCCGCGGATTGCCGCCAGATTGCCGCCAGATCTGGGCCGTTGGCTCGGATCTTTCTGGTGGGATCTGGTGGTTAAGTTGTTGGCCACGTGGACTGGTTGGATCTTGCAGTTGGCGCTCAGATCTTGGTGAGATCTGATTTGATTCTTTGGCTAATTTTTAATTAACCCCCTTAATTATCACTAATTAAGGTGGTTAATTACTTTTCCTCTTTAAAGTGGAGATCTGCAAAATTAGAGAAAACATGGGTTAAAAATCATATTTAATATACAATATGCAAGGTATAAAGGCGGTATAAAATGCAAATATATGGTATAATCAACAAGGCCCGCCAACAATCCGCCCCGCCAACAATCCATATTCGCCCACCTACAATCCCGGTTGGAGAAACCATCCCAATTTGTCATGGGGCCAAGTAACAATGATCAAACTAGGCCCAAATTCTCCAACAATTTCCAAAATCCGCCCTATCAAAATCCTCCACCCTCTTTCCAATATTCACAATGGAAACAAGGCTCTCCAATCTGGAAAGAAAGGTGGACACTATCGTTAAAAGCAATGACACGCTGGCTCAAGTCTTGACTAGGGTAGAGATGCAAATGAATCAGCAAGAAAGGCAAAAGGGTACTCTACCTAGTCAACCATTCCCAAACCCTAGGAACTCTAGTCAAGCTCACTTGGCTGAAGAGAATCATATGAGTCAGTGCAATGCGATTCATACATTGCGGTCGGGAAAACAAGTCGATAACCAAGTATCAACACCATCAAGTTCTAAACAAGCATTCAGCTTGCCTGATCCCACTCCATCTCAACTTGATGCCAACAACACGAAAAAAGACAAGTCAGCCGAAGATATGCACAAGCCCATCGCACCCTACCCAAATAGGCTTAAAGATAAGCAATGTGCACAAATGGATAAGGTACGCGAGATTTTTAATCAGTCAAGATCAATATACCTCTTCTTGATGCAATTCAACAAGTCCCTAAGTATGCCAAGTTTATTAAGGACATGTGTACAAAGAAGAGAAAGACTAATGTGCCCAAGAAGGTTTTTCTAGCCACTAACATTAGTGAGCTATTGTCCAACCAGATCCCTGTCAAGTATAAGGACCCTGGTTGCCCCACCATCTCTTGCACAATAGGTCAAACTGCAATTAAGCATGCACTTCTTGATTTGGGAGCAAGTATCAACTTACTCCCCTTCTCAGTTTACCAACAACTTGGGTTGGGCGAACTTAGTCCGACTAAGGTTACAATCCAATTGGCTGACCGATCCATAAAAATTCCCAAAGGAGAAATTACCGATGTGCTCGTCCAAGTTGGGGAGTTTATCTACCCAGTAGATTTTGTTGTTCTGGAGACCGAACCTGTATCCACTCTTCGGTCTCAAACTCCCGTTATCCTAGGGCGTCCGTTCCTTGTAACTGCAAATGCAATCATAAATTGTAGGAATGATCAATGAGGTTGACCTTTGGAAACATGACTAAAGAGGTCAATGTCTTCAACCTGAAAAACCAATCTCGTAAGATTAAAGACCAAGCATTTGAGGTGAACTTCATCGAGAATATTTGTGAAAAAGAAAGTGAAAATGAGTCTCTATTTCTTGACAAGTTATTTGAGGATAAGTGCGATTTTAGTGATAAGATGACACATGTTGAGGATTATAATTTTAAAGTTCCATTTAAAAAACGAAGATTTGTTCTAAGTATCTTCAAAGAGCCAAGCACTGAAATATCGCATGAGAATATAGTTCAAGAAACTCCGATTGACTTAACTTTCGAAAGTCTCTTAAAGAAGAACTCCTATGTTTAGATACACCGATTAAGGAGATGTTGGTTAATTATTCACTTCCAGGGAAAAGTGTTGATTTAAGTTTTGAGGAGATGTACGGAACTGAGCTAGAATTTCTCGGCAAGGAAGTTCCAACTGAAAGATGTGATGAATTTTTGAATAATGGAGGTGGACATATGATGAGGAAGAGCCTAAAGAAGATGAAACTGGGGGAGAAAAAGTTAAAACAAAAATGTTGGTCTCCCCATTGTGCCTTATAAAGAGAACCCATTGGAATGATGGGAACGAGCTAGAGGGATGAATCCTAAGCAGCTCTAGGTGAGAGTGATACATGTGTTGTACATATTATGGTATACTATTATTCTTTGCCTCTCTTTACATTTTCTTCATGCATTCATGCATTTCATACATTGAGGACAATGCATGAGATAAGTGTGGGGGAGGGTTTACTAACATAGAAAAGATTAATTAATAAAAAAAAAATATATTTTTCTCTTTATTTGTTCTAACATTTCTAAAAAAAAAAAAAAATTAAAAAATTAAAAAAAAATTTTAAAAAAAAAAAAATTTTATAAAAAGGACAGTATTTTGACTTATTTTTTGAAAGAAACCTAAGTTAGTTTTAAGGATTAGGAAAATCATGATTAGGATTTCTAAAGACTTGGTCAAAATAAATAAATTGTTTAATTTTTAGGTATAGGAGAGAAATTGAATAAATAATTAGTCTTGATTTTTACCTTAATGAAATGTGCATACCAAATGCATATCTAGGATTCTAAGACAAAGACCTTGTGCCTCTTATAAAAAAAAAAAAGAAAAAAATCACCAATTAAGCTGATACATGTGCCTCAAGAAGCATAAGTATTCATGCCTAAAGGTGAGTAAATAAAATAAAGTCCTTAGTTTTGGGGCCTAGTTCACTCGAAGTTGAGTCCGCGGGGTGTTTTTCTCACCTGGTGCCCTAAAGCCAACCGGTTTGGGAGTCATCGACTTTAAGTTCGTTACATGGGTGGATTAGAAAGCCTAAGAAAACTAAGAAATATAATATATGTATTAACACATCTAATAATCAATTAGTTAGGTATGAGGGCCTCAAGAAGCCTTGATACTTATACGAAAGAAAATTAGATGAGTTATACATGCAAAAAAGAAAAAAAAAAAAAGAAAAAAAATAGATATTAACACATCTAAATAGTCAATTAGTTAGGTATAAGGGCCTCAAGAAGCCTTGATACTTACACGAAAGAAAATTAGATGATGTTATAAAAATAATAAAGAGGCATGAGAGTCCAAGTTAAGGAATTCCTAGATTCATAAGGGTGCGTATGACTTTTGGTAACGAAAAAGACTATATTAGAAATTCAATTTTAATCCTTACCTAAAATGAATAACAATTAACTTTATTAAGACTAAGATTGAAGAATGAATAAAAATGAGGATCCTAAAACTTATAGACTACTTAGTCTCTCCAATATAAGTCAAATATTCTCCTTTTTATGGATTTTGTGGGTGCAATCCGCTGAAAACCCTCACGAGACAACACTCGTCCTCTAGGGTAACCTAGGGGTTTAACGGCTTGTTGCACATGCTAAGTGCAACCGTGATTCCTACGAAAGTGAGTTAGCTAGGTTAGATTTTTCTCTTTCTTTTTGATTTTTACTCGAGGACGAGCAAAAAGATAAGTGTGGGGGTGATAGGTAGTGAAAAATGCATAATTGTCATCATATATACCATCGCATTCGCACATTTATTCATATTATAATGCACATTTATTAATATTTCTTTATTTAATATGTGCAGACCTCAAATTATCAATTTAATAAAGAATAAAGCTTAAAGAGCCCAAAAGCCCAGATCCAAGCCCATGTTTGAAGCCCAGGTGAAAAAGCGCAAATATAAAGAGTCAAAATACAAATACAAGGGCTAAAGTTGCAAATATCAGAGATTAGGGAAGGATAGACTTCTATCCAACCCTAAACACCTGCAAGATGAGGATAAAAGGCCAAGATAAGAGGAATTTCGTGGAGAGAAGATTTGAAGAAATCTGGATTAAGGGTAACTTGATTACCAGTTATCTCGAAAATCCAGATTAAAAGGCCAGGATCACACTTCTAGAAGCGGAATCCCACATGGACGGACCAGGAGAGGCCACGCGCCAAAGCGCGTGGCCAGAAGCCACAAAAGTGCCGCGGAACCGCCGCAAATCCGCGGCACTTTGATCTCATCCAGATCCCAAATTTCGTGGGCAGGTTTATCAGGGACTCCTCGACCTTCTACACTATAAATATCCATGCAGTCGCAACAGGGAGGGGCATGTAGAGACGATTAGGGTTTTCTTTAGCCACTTTTATTTCAAAGTTGTAATTTTTATTTTCATGCTCGTTGTGGAAGAAGAAGGAGCTTTGTAATTGGAGATCTCATCTGCAATAAAGGTTACTTTCTTTTGCACATTTAATTCTTGCTATTTTATTTTATTTTCTCTGTGTTTATTCGCTTCGGTTTTCATCTGTGATCTCATGTTTTCTTTCTTCTTCTTTTCTTCTAATTAAAAATAAAAAAAAGAATAAAAAAATAAATAATTATAAAAAAAAAAAAGATGATGTCCAACTAATTCTTTGTATGGTTTGCTGATCACTTAAGCAACCCTAAGGCAAGTAGGATTTGAATCGATTGATGACCATCCATTAGAAACCCTAGGTTTAGTAATTGTTTTTCTTGAAGATAAAACTGATAACTAGATCTATTAATCTAGGTTGCACATTTAAAGGACTCCTCATGACTTCATGCTTAAGAACTAAGACAGCCTAAATTTAAGATTAATCTTTTCTTAAGCTGTACTTAGATGTTAGGATGAAACTTGTTTAGTTTTTAATAATGTAACTTAGTTATAATCTGGTATCGTATTTTCTTACTTGAATCGTCCTTAATAACCTAGGGTAAATCACATTTATCTCAAGATGAAATTCAACATCCAAGACTTGCATAGTGGGTTGTGGTAGTAGATCAGTAAAACCATGCCTCTCAATCCATATTCTCTTCAAATCTAATCTCTTCTGTGTTTACTCAAAGCATACAGAGGAATCTGCCGCAAAAGCTTGCATCGCATCCTTCCCTGAGGATCACGACCCGCTCGAGCCCTTGCTACAGCGGATTCGCATTGAGACTAAGAGATCTAAACTCCTTTTCACTCTTTAAATTCTCAATCACCAAACAAGAATAGTTGCTAAATTTTCATGATAAATACGGTCATAACAAAATCTAACAAGGTGGCCCTTACGACCACAATGTGTACATGTGTACACATGAGCATACATGTTATGGTTGTGTCCGTGATGAGCATGTGTATGCCGTGATGGGTGTGCATGCAAAGATGGACCTTGTTTCTTGTGAACCAAGGTTTCCAAACGTGAATGATTCAATGTGCATTGGCTCAAAGTGGAGCCCAAACATTCAACACTTTTCTTCAAAACATTTATATCATTTTCAATAGTGGAAGATAAAGTGGAGCATGCAATAGGTGTGCAAGAAGAAGAAGAAGCTATACTAGCATGCAAACATGAGAATCAATATCAATTTTTAAAGATTCATTTTTCTTTAAAACTAAATTCAATTCTTTTGTAATAGAATCAATTTCATTTTTCAAAATAAGGTTATCTTTTAAAACAAAATGCAATTTAGAAGATAAAACCTCATTGTTTTTCATAACATCATCACAATCATTTTTGCTTTTCAAAAATTCATTTTCCTTTAAAGCAAGTTCAAGTTGAGATTTAAGTAAGTCACGTTCACTTGCAATCTCTTCCTTTTCTTGCAAAATCAATTCAAATTAGAACACAAATCCTTTAATTCTTTTTCAAAACAAGGTTGTCCTCTTTCAAAAGATTGTGTTTTTCCAAGAAATTTTCAAGCTTTTGAGCAAGTTTCAATTTAAAGATTGAACTTCTAAACATCCATAGCAATAGGAACTAGAGAGATCATCTAATTGAGTGTCCGATTGTACCTCAAGGGAGTTATTCCCTTGACCATGAAGCAATGCTCTTCGGACTTTTCTCTTATAGATCTCCTCATCTTGTTGATAATCCTTGGAAGCTCAGGAGAAGTCAATATGCTCCAAACTGCAAAAGCCGAGTCATAACGATCAAAAATCGGTAAAAGATGTTCATTAAGAGATGCTCTAAGTGCTCTAAGTGCTACTGCATTAGCCTTTTTATGTTTGCTACTATTAGGGAATGATTCTTGAGTAGAGACTTGATAAACTAGATGTCCTAGGCTTTTTAAATGTCTACTCATATTGGCCTTCCAAGCATCAAGTCTAAAATGGTCAAATATAGGAGGGCTATCCATGAGTGCAACTAAATGAGTACAAATGAAAATGCAAATGAAGATTAGCAAACCAAGATCTCACTCCTAGGTGGTTAAACCTAAATATCAGGAGTGTAGGCTCTGATACCAATTGAAATTGCCTAGAGGGGGGGTGAACAGGTGATATAGCTAATCTATGAACTCAATGCGGAATTTAAAAACTGAATGCAATACACTCAAGTGCGATCAACAGATGATGCACACATAACCAAGCCAAGCAAATATGAATGCACAATATGAATAGATGCAAAGCACAAGGTAAAGAGAGAGATAGAGAGAGTCAATGGATCAAGCGCAAACAACAAGATATGTTTCGAGGTTCGAGCACCCAGCTCTACATCCCACCTTTGACACACGAAGGATTTCTAATCCACTAGCAAGTCCACAAAAACTCTCACAAGGAGTACCCAACTCCTCTCTTTACAACCACAACCTCCTCCTTGAGGCAAGCTCCAATCCAACAAAACAATCACCTCACACCTTGAGGGATTAGCACAAACAAACACAAGGATCACTCTCACAACTTGAGGGATACAACCCAAGGGCACAAAGCCAAGAAAAGATTGGGTTGACAACTTGGTGGTCTAAGCAACAACACAAACAATTTCTTCTCCCACACAAAGATCCTATAGAAGAGATAGTAGATTTTAGCTCAAGTGTGGAGAAAACCAATAGAATGGAAATCAAAATCACAAAGAAAAATCCTTGGGAAAAACTGAAACCAAGATATAGAAGATGAATCAAAACTCTTTTCCCAAAAATCCTTTTCTTTGGTTTTCTAAACCCTAGCAAAAACTTCAAATAGATTGTTCAATATGAGTTTAAAAATTTCTTTTGATTGCTGTGAAAACACCAGAGAGTAGGAAAAAATTCGCACAAAAAATCTTAGAGAAAACAGGCTATCAATGGGTTATTTATAGCCCCCAGAAAAATATAGCCGTTGGCAGCATAATTCTGCCAAAACAGAAACTAACGGTCGACCGTCCGGTCGACCGTCCAACGGTCATTTTTCCCCGTGTTGGCAGCCCACGGTCGACCAGTCCCGGTCGACCCAAAAATATAGAGAGCTCTGCTCTCTGAGACGGTCGACCCGGGCGGTCGACCGTGCCAACACCATCCAGACGTGCACGAGGCTGTGCACGTCGGTCGACCGACTTCAGCCCCAAGTCGACTTGGTCATTAGACTAGTCGACTTGGTTGAAGCCTGGAACAAAAATCTGAGTTGGAAACATGTTTAAAAAAAAAATTCTTTTAATCTTTTCTAAAAATCACAAAAAATAGTTTTATCATTTTGCATTGATAAATATAAAATGTGATAAAAAGTTTAGCTCAAATATCAATCAATATGAACTATTTTAGTGTCTTATCATTTTTACCAAAACCAAAACCTGATTTTCTAAAACTTGGATTTTGATAGAAATACATTTTGTCCAAAACTCATCTAAATACAAAAATATGATATTTAAACATATTTTGAAGCATGATGCATATGGATAGAAATCCAATATACATGAACATATCATATCATAGTTTTTGTGTTTTAATTCCAAAAATAAGTTTTGTTAAAACACAAAACCTAAAATACATGAATAGGTATATCAAATTAAGTTTGTCTAAGTAGTTGAAACATGCATGTATATAGAACAAATCTAATATACACTAAACCATGTAAACTTGTTTGATATAATATCTATTCATGAAGACTAAGATCGGTTATAACTATAAATCCAAAACAAATATTCAAAACATGAACGTGTGTGTGTGAACTTGAACATATCATACATTCTGATCTTTACAATTTGGATCTAAACACAAAACTAAACTATGGTACCAATGTCTTCTTGTAGAGCGCAATCTCCAAGCCGACTCAATCCAAAACTCTTTGATCCACCGAGCAAATGCTATATATGATCTTTGACGCTCGGGCTCTTGAATCAACATGTGAAAGCTTCCAAATCATCTTGTTGAAGCTATATGACCAACTAATAACTTGATTAATGATCTGAACTAAAATCACAAGATTATTAGTACACATAACTACATGAGTTAGTTATCATCAAAACTAGAGTGGAAGGCCTTCGGGCCACACCTTCCTCCTGCACAAGGCTGTAATCCTTCGCGGAACAGATGATGCACCAGGACAAGGCCGCAATCCTTCGCATAATGGCAAATTGTGCCACCAGAAAGCTAGACTTTCTTTGATCAAAACTGGCGAAGATCTGATCGCCACCAGCAGGTTGGGTCTTCTTTGATGAAAATTGGCAATGGAAGATCCGCGACCTTACAGGTGACGTCCGCTTTCCTAAAGTGATCATCTCGGATAAGCGGCTACCAGTCTCGCCTCGAAGTGGATTATCTCGGATAAGCGATCTGCCAACCTCTTCTGGAACACACATCGCTATTCCCAGTTGTTTCTCCTACTTAGGATTTAAAGTTTCAACTGGAAAAGCAAGAGGAAACTTTCTGGTCTCTTTCATCAAGTCACAAGATTGGCGAACATAGCTCACTGCGATACAAACTAAAACAAGTTAGCAGTAAGTCAAAGGAAAAGCTGCAAAAGCGCTAAGTCAAATTCTTTGGGGTGAAGCAATTTAAGTCCGATTCAGTTGCATTTTAACAATGAATTCCAGTTTCAGTTAAGCAGAGGATAGCCTCGCTTGCACAGTGATGATGGGCTAGCTCAGCATAAGCCAAGTCCTAGCCTCGCCTATATGGCTAAGCCAAACAGATTCTGAGGGACGCAGTCTTGACCCCACCTTAAGGCAAGACTGGCTCAACTTTAGAGAGATTAAGTCCCAAGTTTTGCCTAAGTGGCGAGCTTAACACACATGCAATGATCTTTCTTTGATCAAGTCAAAATGATAGCTTCGCTGCGAAGCCGGGCTAAAACCCTTCTCTGTAGAAGGACAAAGAAATCAATCCATGAGGCAGCTGTTAAAGCTAAATTAAGGGAGTTAAACTCCCTAAAAGTAATCAGTCTATTGGTAAAGTCTCTGGATGCCGAGACTTACCGGTCCTTGGCCGGGTAATAACTGTTGGCCCAAGGTTACAATCACCCATGTTTAGTGTGGTTTGATAATTACAAAACATATTAGTTATTTGTACTAATATTGTTTATTGTTTAAGTGTGTTTCAGGATTCTAACTCTACTAAAAGGTTTACACCCTAAAAGAAAGTGTTTTGGACTCAAGTCAACTCAAAGTGGGCTCAAGACTCAAGTGTTGAAGACCTTGATGGTGAAAAGCCCCCTTGAAGAGCTTGTAGTACTTAGAACCAATGTAAGAATTAGAATGTTAAAGTTTCAGTGTTGGATATTGGCTCTAGGATACACACACACAATTTGGTTTTGTTAAAATGTGAGTCTTGTATTTAAGTTTTCATGTTTTAAATTAGGTTTCATGCCTTAAATATATATTTACATGACTCTATATTTTACAAAAATAAATACCATGTTTAGATCTTGTTTATATACTCCTACTAGCATATTACTTAAGTTTCCTTAAAGTCAAAAATTATTTTGCAAAATTTTTCAATTCAAAAATACACTATTTTTTTCCTATTTCAGGCTGACCGGCCGACCGGCCCGGTCGACCGGCCTTTGTGCCTGGGCGTGCACGTCTGTGCACATCCTACGGTCGACCGGGCGGTCGACCGTCTGAGAGCAGGATTGCTCTCGGGTTTTCTGGGTCGACCGTCCGGTCGACCGCTAGAGGAAGACTGAGAGCAGGTTTGTTCTCGGGTTTTCTGGGTCGACCGGCCGGTCGACCGCCAGAAGACCTGAGCCAACGGCTCTTTGACCAGCTGAGCTGGCGGTCGACCGGCCCGGTCGACCGCCAAGCCTGCTGCTGCCCAACGGCTCTTTCCTCTTTTGTGCAATTCTGAAATCTGTTTTTTGATCTGCTTTTTGGCAGACTTTTACAGCATTTTTCAGTTCTTTTTCAGAGCAAATAAGCTCTAAATAAATTGTTTTAAACCTATTTTTCTCCCTATAAATAGAGGAGAAGACTCTCTTGCAAATACTACTAAAAAATCCTCAAGTTTTCAAAGTTTTCAAAGAGAAAAGAAAAGTGTTTAAGCTCTCCATTTCCAACTCTTTCTTGAGCTAGTTTTCAGTTGTGTTCTCAAGCAAAAATCCTCTCTACAACTGAGTTTTTTCTCACTACACTTCATAGAGCCAAAATCCCTTACTCATTCTATAGTGAAGTTGTAAAAAGAGTGAGAGTGTTGTAAAAGAGTTTGGTGATCTTGTTGTGATCACTCTTGTTCTTGTTCCTCTTCTTGTTCTTGTGGAGACACATCTTCGGTAGAGGTTATTGTACTTGGTGGAGCTCGGTGCTCGGGTCTTCGGTAGACCGTTGTAATCGTCCTCGGTGGATAGTGGAAACCCTTCACGGAGGAGAAGGTGGGGAGTAGAGCGGTGGCTCGAACCTCGAAACAAATACTTGTGTTTGCGATTGTCTTTTGCTCTTGCTCTCCATTTTGCTTTTAATTTCTATTGCACTCTATTACTTTCTTGTGATCTTGTTTCTTTCCTTGTGCTATTACTTCAAGCTTGTGATACTTGTGATATATTGTGTGCATCTCACTATTCATCCATCATATTTTGCCTTGATCGATCATATCTCATACAACAAGGTTGCATTGCGCACCTCTAACCCATTCAAGGGGAATTGGGAGAAGGAGTTCAGAACCTCTCACGGGGTTTCGGCTCTTAGTCTTGTTTTGAGAGATCGTTGCATCATTCATCACTCTTAGTTTTTAAAAAGAATCATTAGATTAGCAATTACACCTATTCACCCCCCCTCTAGGTGTTTTTCAATTGGTATCAGAGCTTGGACTCTAGGATTTGGCTTAACAACCTTAGAGAGATCCTAATATTGCTAATCATTTCATTCATTCACACTTAGTAAAGATGGCCGATGGTATTAAGACACCCCCTAAGTTGATGGACTTAACTTTCCATATGGAAGGTTAAGATGACCTTTTTCTTGCAATCTCTAGGTAGTCGAGTTGCAAAGGCCGTGACCAAACCTTTTAGTGCACCCCCCCGGTGATGAATCCACTTGGTCCGAAATAGAGACCAAAGAATTTGATGCCAATGCTAGGCTCACTATGCACTACTTCAAGCCCTTAATGATGATGACATAGCTAGAGTTATTCATTGCAAGTCCGCATATGAAATTTGGACACATTTGCTAGTTACACATGAAGGGACCTCACAAGTGAAGAGGGCTAAGATTGACCTTCTTCGTCCCAATATGAGAATTTTTGCATGCAAGAAAATGAAACCATAGATGATATGGTTACAAGATTTACAAAGATTACTAATGGACTTTCTTCTCTAGGTGATGCTATTGATAATGATCAAAGAGTAAGAAAGATCATCCGGGCTCTTCCTCCTTCATGGGAAGTAAAAGCAACCACCTTGAAGGAACTCAATGACAAGGAGGAGATGGAGCTAATTGGTCTTATTGGGAACCTCAAAACCCATGAGATGGAGAGAAAGGTAAGAGAAGAAATGGCTCCTCCCAAGAAGAAGACAATAGCCTTCAAAAGCCAATCCACACACTCTGACGAAGAGGATGAAGAAGAAGAAGATGACGAAGAGCTCTCACTTCTTGTGAAGAACGTCCGGGGATGTACAACAAGGCTAAATTTCAAGGAAGGAGATGGCAAGGAGGTAAAGAAGAAAGGAAGATTATTTGCTTCAATTGTCAAAGGCCGGGACACATTGTGGCGGAGTGTCCGGATAAAGTGAAGCCCTCCACCTCAAAGAAGCCTCACAAGAAGAAGGCAATGAAAGCTACATGGGATTCCGAGAGCGAATCAGAGGAGGAGATTGATACCGCCAATATGTGCTTCATGGCTAATGAAAGCACAAGTAAGGTAACCCCTTCCACTTCTCCTAATGATGAACTTTCCATGGATGAATTAGGAGAAGCTTTTGTAGAATTATCACATAACTATGATTTTCTTAAGAAAAAGTATTTAAAATGAAAAGGAAAATGAATCTCTTAATCATCAAGTTTTTACTCTTTCTAAAGAAAAGGATGAATTACTTTCCACTCTTATTTCCACTCAAAAAGATTTTGACAAGTACAAGATTTCTTATAAACGCAAGTCTCCACAAATTGATTCTAATGAGATTACCATGCTTAAAGAAAGAATAGACTCATTGGGAATTGTTTTAAAAAATTGTGAGTTTAATAAGAAGAAGATTGAGGCTATGTTTCCTAAGAAAAAAGCCCCAAAGAAAAATCCTTATCATGCTCATGCTCATGTTCATACCATACAACCTATACATCATAGCAAACCCCTAAAAAATGCTCGCACTTCACGCTCACATCATGCATTCATGTATAGTAAAGTGTATTCATGTTCTTATTGTGGCCGTAAAGGGCACTTAGCTAATTTTTGCTATGATAGACTAAGTGCATCTTATCATAATGTTTGGGTTCGCAACACTAACTTCCAAGGACCCAAGAAAATTTGGGTACCAAAGTCAACTATATTGCTAAATGATGTAGGTACCATCCAAGCCCAACGACGTAGAGGATTGTGGTATCTTGATAGTGGTTGCTCAAGGCACATGACTTGGACATCAACAACTTTGCAACCCTATCAAGATACCATGAAGGTGGCACCGTCACCTTCGGAGATGATGCCAAGGGTAAAATCATCGGTATTGGTAATGTAAAACTCGGCACATCCCCTTTAATTGAAAATGTAGTTTTAGTTGATGGACTCAAGCATAACCTCTTGAGTGTTAGTCAACTTTGTGATAAAGGTTTTGATGTTGTTTTTGATCATATAGCTTGTAAAGTAATTGATAGAATTTCTAATACTTGTGTGTTTTCCGGTTTTCGTGAAATAATGTTTATATGATAGATATGTCTAATATGTCTTGTAATATTACTTGTTTAAAAGCCCTCGATGATGACTCTTGGTTGTGGCATAGAAGATTAGGCCATATTTCATTTGACCATATATCTAGGTTAAATACAAAGGAAATGGTGAAAGGTATTCCTTGTTTGAATTTTGAAAAGGACCGAGTTTATGACGCATGTCATTTGGAAAACAAACTAAGTCTTCTTTCAAGTCAATTAAGGATATCATGACATCACGTCCTTTGGAGTTAATCCATATGGATCTATTTGGCCCTACACAAACCAAAAGTCTAAGTGGGAATAGATTTGCATTTGTTTTGGTTGATGATTTTTCACGATTTACTTGGGTTTTCTTTCTTGAACACAAAAATCAAGCACTTTTATATTTCCAAACTTTTAAGAAAAGAGTTGAAAAAGAAAAAGATGTTTCAATTTTAGGAATAAGAAGTGATAGAGGAGGTGAATTCATTAACCTACCCTTTACCACTTTTGTGAAGAACATGAAATTAAGCATGAACTTTCTTGTCCTAGAACTCCACAACAAAATGGAGTAGTTGAACGGAAAAATGAACTTTACAAGAGATGGTTAGGACAATGCTAAGTGAATATGGTCTACCACATTATTTGTGGGCCGAGGCCGTAAATACATCATGCTACATATCAAATTGTGTTTTCTTGTGTAAAAATACTTCAAAGACTTCTTTTGAAATGTACTTTTCTAGAAAACCAAATGTTTCATATTTCAAGGTTTTTGGATGCAAATGTTTTGTTTTAAATACAAAAGATAATTTAGGAAAATTTGATGCTAAAGCTTATGAGGCAATTTTTGTGGGTTATTCTAATACTAGTAAAGCTTATAGAATCTTCAATAAATCATCTTTGACTATTGAGGAATCTATACATGTTAAGTTTGAAGAATCTAACTTGTTTGTTAAGAATGTTTGTAGAAATAGATGCTTTGGATGAAGGCTTGGAGAAAGTGACCTTGGAGGATACACCTACTATGGGAGACAAGCCAAAGGATGATGAAGGAAGTGAAGCTAAAGTAGAAGAGGCTCAAGGACATGAAATTAAATCAATTGAAGTGGAGCCTACTCAACAACTTCCAAAGGATTGGAGATACAATCCTCATCATCCCAAGGACCTCGTCATAGGTGAAGTATCAAAAGGGGTAACCACTCGCTCTAACTTCATGATTATTGTGGACATTATGCATTTATTTCTCATGTTGAACCCAAGAACGTCCTCGAAGCCGAGGCCATATTGGTTGCTAGCCATGCAAGAAGAACTCAATCAATTTGAGCGCAACCAAGTTTGGCACCTTGTTCCTAGGCCCCACGATAGACCAACAATTGGTACTAAGTGGATCTTTAAGAACAGTTGGATGAATCGGGTAACGTCGTTAGGAATAAAGCTAGTTAGTTGCCCAAGGTTACACTCAAATCGAAGGAATCGATTTTGAAGAAACCTTTGCACCCGTAGCACGGCTTGAAGCATACGGATGACACTAGCATTTGCCTCATATAAAGATTTTAAATTGTTTCAAATGGATGTTAAAAGTGCTTTTCTAAATGGTTTTATTGAAGAGGAGGTGTACGTTGAACAACCCCCCGGGTTTGTTGATCCTACACATCCGGATTTTGTATTTAAATTAGATAAAGCTCTTTATGGTTTAAAACAAGCCCCTAGGGCTTGGTATGAAAGACTTTCTTCATTTTTGATTTCAAATGATTTTAAGAAAGGTAAAATTGACACAACTTTGTTAACAAAACATGTAGAAAAAGACATTCTTATTGTGCAAATTTATGTTGATGACATTATTTTTGGTTCTACTAATGAATCTCTTTGCCAAGCTTTTGAATCATGCATGAAGGATGAATTTGAAATGTCTATGATGGGGGAGCTCAACTATTTCCTTGGACTCCAAATCAAGCAAAAGACGGATGGGATCTTCATCAATCAAGCCAAGTACACAAAAGAACTCATCAAAAAGTTCGGGCTTGAAGGATCTAAAGTAAGCAAAACTCCCATGGCAACAACTACTAAGCTTGACAAGGATGAACAAGGTAAAAGTGTAGACATTAAAGTTTATCGTAGCATGATAGGTAGTTTATTGTATTTGACGGCTAGTAGGCCGGATATCATGTTTTCCGTTTGTCTTTGTGCTCGTTTTCAATCATGTCCTAAGGAGTCTCATTTAATAGCGGTAAAACGCATTATTAAATACCTTGAGGGCACTATTGAAATGGGTTTGTGGTATCCGAAAACCGGACTATTTGATATGAAGAGTTTTTCGGATGCCGACTATGCGGGTTGTAGGGTAGATAGGAAGAGCACAAGTGGAACATGTCAATTCTTAGGTAATTGTCTTGTATCTTGGTCTTCCAAAAAGCAAAATTCGGTAGTGATTGCTAAAACAAATGAAACAACCAACGAAGTTAAAAATGTACCGTGTAGCTTGTGGCTAACGGGTCGAGTCCACGAGGAGGGATGCGATGGAAGCTTTTCGATGAGTTGCTTAAAACAATGAATTAGTGTTCGTTTTTTAGAAAAAGAGAATGGAAGGAAAAGAGATGAAAAGAGAAACTTCAATTTTCAGAAAAGGATTTGGAGAAGGTGGTTTTTAAAAAGCTTTAAGAGTTGTGATGTTGTTTATAATAAGAAATCAAATCTGGGCTTACTATCTTCCTACTCAGTTGTCCATTCTTCTCTTAAAGTATTTAGTCCCTCAAGTTCAATTGCAAAACTTAAAGTTAATTCTTTTTAGAAAGCTTTAAGTAAAGCACATAAGATGTGGAAGGGTTGAGTTCTGTTTCTTCGAGAAAGAGTTGGAATCGGATGTTAAAACATAAAGCGCGAAGAAGCAAGGATGAATTAAAAAAGATTCACAAGAAGTTCAAGAAAGAACGGTGAATTCAACTTTCCATTCCCCATCATCATGTGCCTTCAAGAACACTTTCAAAGAGAAAGGCTTTTAAGGGAGGCATGCATATGAGTCATAGGGATTTTTCTTTAAAAACAGAAGAGAAGAAAACAAGAGAGATTCCGATAGCAAGCCTAGAAAAAGCGTTTAGTTACTCATGGAAAACGAAGAACACAACGACATAATAACAAGCATACCGTACTGCAAGTGAAAGAGAATCGGCTCGACCTTTGTATTGCTGTCACTTCAATCCTTCAAGTACAAGCTCTCTGTCCTCTCTCTCACAAGTTTTGAAACTGGATTACAACTTAAAAAACAAAATTACAACTTGAGTTCTAGCTAACAAATGACCTAGATCCTAAGAAATAAAAGCAAAGTTTAATCCTAGTCTTCGCTGCTTTTTGCTCTGCTGAAAGCCCTTTTTATAGCCAAAACCTGTAGAGATAGGATCCCGGGATCGTTGGGGGAGCAAACGCTCCCCCAACTGACTTCAGTTGGCCGCGGAAACGCGGCTTGGGCCGCGTTTCCGCGGCACTGTTGTGGCCAGTTGGCCACAACAAGAGGGGGAGGCTTCCATGTTTGAAGGGGATCTCGGATCTTCAGCTGGTTTTCTTTGTTGCTGCTTCGACCGTGGACTGAATCAGCTTTTGATTTCCTTAGCTTTGATTCTCGATTCAAGAGGGATTTTCTCAACCCCTTGATAGCCCAGATTTCTTCACTTCGAATTTAATCTGAATTAATTCAGATAAAGTGGGCTTTTGGGCTTGTTACTCTTTTATTTCTTTGAGCATTTGGGCCTGTATTTAGCAAAGGAAAAAGACACTTATTAATATCATTTATTAGCATACAAGTGTGGTAAAGTGACAACATAAATGCAATGTATGTGACAAATCACACCCCCACACTTATCTTTTGCTCGCCCTCGAGCAAAACATTAGACTAACTAGAATCAATATTAGACCACTTTCGCAGGTCACTCGATTGCACTGAGCATGTGCAACAAGCCGTTAACCTCTAGGTCACCCTAGAGGACGAGTTTTGTCTCGTGAGGGTTTTCAGCGGATTACACCCACAAAATCCAAAAGAGAAAAGAAAGGGTTAGTATTTTCGAAAAAGCAAATTTTTTTTTTTTTTTTATTTTATTTATTTATTTTTTTTTTTTTTTTCAAGGAGGAAATATTGAAGTATATTTGTGAGATCTTAATAATCTATAAGTTATAGGAATATCAAATTTTTCATTCCTAAACTTAGTCTCCATTCAAAAACATGTCATCAATTAAAGTAAGGAGTCGATTTGTACTTCTCATCTAGTCTATTAATTTACCCTGATTCGTATGCACCATCGTGACTGTGAAGTTTACTAAGGGTTCTTCAACATTAACTCCTATGCCTCATATTTATTTATTATTATTTTATTTTTATTTTTTTTTGTGAATTTTTATTCCTCAATTTCATTAGGCTTTCTAATCTGCCCATGTAACGAGCTTTCAGTCGGTGACACCTAAACCAGACGTTTTAAGGCACCAGGTGAGAAAACACCCCTAAGGACCTAAACACCCGAGCAGATAAGGCCAACGAAACCAAGGTTTTTATTTATGCTATGTAACCCTTTTAGGCGTGAATACTTATGCTTCATGAGGCATAAATACCCAGCTTAATCAGAGGATACACATTATTTATACTAGGTACCCCTTTTAGGCGTGAATACATATGCTTCATGAGGCATAAGTACCCAGCTTAATCAGAGGATACACATTTTTTTTTTTTCTTTTTCAAACTTGTCTAATTATCTTTTGCATAAATACTAAGGCTTGCTTAGGCCAAAGCACCTAGCTACTCAATAATTAGAGCTATTTTTTTTTATAAGGCATAAGAGTCTCTGTTTTTCAAACCCTAAGTGTGTTAGTGTATTTTGTGTGCATATGTCATCAAGGTAAATATCAAGACTAAATTACTTTCCCCAAATTTCTTCCTGACCCTAAAATCAAACAAGTTATTTATTTCGACCAAGTATAAGAAATCCTAATTATGATTCTCCTATTCCTTAAAATTGACTTAAATTCTTACAAAAAATATATCAAATATTGTCTACCCTTTCAAAAAATTTCTCTCTTTTTTTTTTTTTTAAATTTATATATATCCATTTTTTTCTTTTTTTCTTTTTCTTTTTTTTTTTTTTATATTATATATTTTTTTAAATCAGCAATGTTAGAACCCTCCCCCACACTTATCTCATGCATTGTCCCCAATGTATGAAAGAAATGTATAGTGCATGAAATAAAATGGAAAGGAGGAAAGTTACCGATACACTGGGTCAAAAAGACCCATTACCGTTTCATCTACCGGCACCGATTCCAAGAAAGGTTTAAGGCGTTGACCATTTACCTTAAAGTCATTTCCATTCTTGGGCACTGATCTCAACTGCACCATGTGGAAACACGGTTTTTACAACGAATGGCCCAGTCCATCGTGATTTCAATTTTCCTGGAAAAAGATGAAGCCTAGAATTGTAGAGTAAGACTTTTGACCAGGGACAAAGGTTTTTCTTATGATGTGCTTGTCATGGAAATCTTCACTCTATCTTTAGTGATCCTAGCATTTTCATAAGCCTCATTTCTCAATTCCTCCAATTCGGAAATTGTAATTTTCCGAAGGTCACCGGCCTTAGTCAAATCGAAATTCAACTGCTTGATTGCCCATAAGGCTCGGTGCTCTAACTCAACGGCAAGTGACAAGGTTTGCCATAGACTAACCTATAGGGAGACATTCCTAAAATCGTCTTGAAAGCGGTCCTGTAGGCCCATAGAGCATCTACAAGTTTTAAGGACCAATCTTTCCGGTTTTGGCTCACAGTCTTCTCCAATATAAGCTTGACTTGTCTATTTGAAACCTCAACTTGCCCACTGGTTTGAGGATGATATGGTGTGGACAACTTGTGGGTTTATGGCATACTTTCGCATAAGGGCTTCAAAAGACCTATTGCAAAAGTGTGTGCCATTATCACTGATGATAGCACGAGGCGTTCCAAAGCGGGAAAAGATGTTTTCTTTCAAAAACTTTATGACAACTTTGTTGTCATTAGTTTTACATGGAATGGCTTCTACCCACTTGGACACGTAGTCCACAGCAACCAATATGTATTGGTTCCCAAATGAGTTAGGAAATGGACCCATAAAGTCGATGCCCCAAACATCAAAGAGTTCTATTTCTAGAATTGGGTTGAGGGGCATCATATTTTCGATGTGAGATCCTACCTACCATTTGGCATCTAGGGCACGTCTTGCAAAAATCATAGGCATCCTTGAACAGAGTGGGCCAATAAAACCCGCTTTGTAGCACTTTTTTCAGCAGTCTTGCGGGGACCAAAGTGTCCCGCATGCAAGTTCGTGACAAAAGGACAGAAACACTCCTAACCTCCTCATCGGGAATGCATCTCCTAATAATTTGGTCGGAACAGTACTTGAAAAGATACGGTTCCTCCCAAAAGAAATACCGGACTTGGGATAAGAACCGGTAAACATCATTTTTGGACCAATGAGACGGAGTTTGGTTTGTGACAAGTAGTCACTATATCAGCAAACCAAGGTTCCCTAGAGATAGCTAAGAGATGTTCATCAGGAAAATCCTCATTGATGGGTAATTCGTTGCATGGAGAATTGGGAATCCGTGAGAGATGGTCAGCAACGACATTTTCTACACTTTCTTGTCTCGAATTTCGAGATCAAATTCTTGAAGAAGGAGGATCCAACGAATGAGTCGGGCCTTGGCATCCTTCTTCATCATGAGATACCTAAGTGCAGAATGATCGGTGAAGATGGTAGTTTTGGACCCTAGTAGGTAGGGACGAAACTTCTCTAAGGCAAACACTACTGCCAAGAATTCCTTCTCGGTCGTAGTGTAGTTCAGTTGAGCGTCATTGAGAGTCCTACTAGAGTAGTAGATCACATGCTGCTTGCTATCAGTACGTTGTCCTAGGACAGCGCCTATGGCAAATCAGAAGCGTCGCACAATAATCTCAAATGGCTTAGACCAATCCGGGGCAGATATGATTGGTGCAGAAATCAGCTCTCTCTTAAGCTTCTCCCAAGAAGTGATGCAGTCAGCATCGAAAGTGAAGGACACATCCTTAGCTAACAGATTAGTCAAGGGCCTAGCAATTTTGCTAAAATCCTTGATAATCTACGGTAGAAACCAGCGTGTCCTAGGAAGGATCTAATGTCCTTAACGCATTTGGGCATGGGAAGCTTAGCAATAACCTCGATTTTGGCTCTATCCACTTCTATTCCTTTCTTGGATATTTCATGACCCAAGACAATTCCATGTTTCACCATGAAGTGCATTTCTCCCAGTTTAGTGTCAATGTTTTTCAGCACAACGTTGGAGGACGAGTTCAAGATGGTGGAGACATTGAGTGAATGAATCTCCGTAGATGGAGAAATCATCCATGAAGATTTCTAAGAAGCGCTCTACCCATGTCAGAGAAAGACTCAACATGCAACGTTGAAACGTTGCTGGGCATTGCATAAGCCGAATGGCATTCGACGATAAGCAAATGTCCCAATGGACAGGTAACGTGGTCTTTTTCTTGGTCCTCAGGAGCGATAGGGATCTGGTTATAGCCCGAGTAACCGTCCAAGAAGCAGTAGTACTCGTGACCCGCTAAACGTTCAAGCATCTGATCAATGAAGGGAAGTGGAAATGGTCCTTACGAGTTGCAGCATTCAGTTTCCTATAGTCGATGCAAACTCGGATCTTCGTGGGAAGTCGAGTTTGAACCAACTCTTTGTTCTCGTTTCCCACTACGGTGAAACCAGATTTCTTTGGGACCGCGTGGACAGGACTGACCCATGGCTATCCGAAATGGGATAAATTATCCCATTGTCTAAGAGTTTTATGATTTCAGCATGAACAGCCTCTTGCATTATAGGGTTAACCTACGCTGCGGGTCTCTCTTGGGTGTGGCATCTTCATTGAGATGGATGCGGTGTTGAACGATGGTTGGACTTAATCCCTTGATATCAGTCATAGTCCACCCGATGGCTTCCTTATGTTTTCTTAGAATATCTTTCAAATCTTTTTCTTCCCCGTCATTTTAATGGGAGGCAATGATGACGGGAAAGGTCTCTTGTTCGCCTAGATAGGCGTACTTGAGATGCGCAGGAAGGGCTTTCAATTCTAAGGAAGAAGAAGGCTCACTAGAAGGACTAGTCAAATCTGTTGGCTCCATAGTTGGTGAAATCGGGTTTGAAGCCCAATTCACGGCAGAATCTACCACCTGATCGAGATTAAAGTCATCAGACTCTAACTCGAAGTCAATCTCCATTTCTGATTCCAATTCTTCCCGTGTTCACTTGTCAAGTTCTCAATTTGGTTTACTTCAAAAGTTTGGTCCTCGATGTCACGGGGTTGTTTTCCTAGATGGAAGACATTGACTTCTCTAGTCATGTCTCCAAAGGTTAACCTCATAGATCCATTCCTGCAATTGATGATGGCATTAGCAGTGGCAAGGAATGGTCGACCTAGGATGACCGGAGTTTGAGCCCTACGATTGGAGTTGGACACAGGTTGTGTCTCCAAAACTATGAAATCGACAGGGTATATGAACTCCCCTACCCGAATCAGGACATCGTTAATTTCCCCTTTTGGAACTTTAACAGAACGGTCAGCCAGTTGGATGGTGACTCGAGTTGGACTAAGGTCACCCAACCCGAGTTGTTGATAAACAGAGAATGGAAGCAAGTTGATACTTGCCCCCAAATCAAGTAGTGCACGACTAATCTCGGCTTGTCCTATTGTGCAGGCAATGGTAGGGCTACCTGGATCTTTGTACTTGACAGGGATAGGACCCGAAAATACTCACTAATATTAGTGGCTAGGAAGACTTTCTTAGGAACATTAGTCTTTCTCTTCTTGGTGCACATGTCCTTAAGAAACTTAGCATAGGAAGGAACTTGTTGGATGGCATCAAGAAGTGGCACATTTATTTTCACTTGATTAAACATCTCTATTATCTTGTCCATGTGCGGATTTTGCTTATTGTTTTTCAGCCTATTCGGAATGGTACTATAGGCTGGTGCACCTGGCTGGCTGACTTGTCTTTTTCAGACTCGTCAGATTTGGAAGAGCTTGGATTGGATGAGGTGGAAGCTTGATTGTGGTTGTGCTGAATAGGATTGGTGGGTGTTGACACTTGGTTATCAACTTTCTTTCCTGACCTCAATGTATGCACAACATTACATTGATTGAATGAAGGATCCTCAGCCAAATGAGCTTGTTGGGAATTTCTCGGATTGGTGACTGGCTGACTAGGCAAGGTACCCTTTTGTCTCTCATTCTGTGGGTTGGCTAGTTGGCTCATTTGAACCTCTAACCTCTGAATGGTTTGCATGAGAGTGTCTTGATTTTTCATATATCTCTCCATGTTCCTTTCAAAGTCAGTCATTCTCCTTTCCAATTGAGGATTCTGGAAGGAGGATTGTGGAGATTGGTTAGGAAAGTTCTGTTGATAATTTGGAAAGCTTGGTGGATGGTTGGAGAATTATTATGGAAATTGGAGAAGTTGGGTTGATGATTGGAGAATTGTTACCCTGATGAAAGTGGTTAGCATGATTGGATCGTGAATGGTCATTGTTGTTCTGGCTCCATGAGAAATTAGGGTGATTTCTCCAGCCGGGATTGTACGTTGGGCGTAAGGGTTATTGTTCGGCCTTGAAAAGGCCGCATTCATCGGTTCGTGGTAGGATTGCTGAGCTTGAAACACTGGGCATTCCTCAAACATGGTTCATGGCTTGACAGTAAGTGCAACCCGGGGGTGGAAATTGGTTCGGGCTGACTTGATTGACTGGACTTGGGTCTTTCGTTTCTAGAGCTTCCAGTCTTCTAGCTAAATTGGCTAACTTAGCCTCATTAGCGATGGACGATTCTATGGAATGGAGACCTCCTTTCGAAGAGATGGAGTTAGGATTCTTAGGGTCTCACTCGCAGATTCCCATTGGATGGTTTTCCTCAGCTAAATTTTCATACAAATCCCATCCCTCATCTTCATCTTTTTGCAAGAAACCCCCTTGGCACATACTTTCTAGGAGGTTTTTGGTGGAATAGTCTAAACCGTCATAGAGAATTTGGCATTGTCGCCATTTTCTCTATTCCATGATGTGGACATTGGACAAGGAGGTCCTTAAAGCGTTCAAAGTACCTCCAGAACGGTTCACTAGGCTCTTGCTTAAATTGCATGATCGTCTTCCTAATGAGAGCGGTTTTATGGATAGGATAGAATTTCTTCAAGAAGACCTTGATGAAACCATCCCAAGATGTGATGGAACCGGCTGCTAAGCTGTAGAGCCACTTTTTTGCTAGGTCCTTAAGTGCAAACGGGATAAATCTCAACCTAATAGCATCGTCTACAAGGTGTGGGATTTTTCATCATAAGACATACTTCCTCAAATTCTCTTATGAAGAAGTAGGCATCTTCGGACTCTAGACCATGAATTTGGGGAGTGTGTTGATGAATTGAGGCTTGAGCTCAAAATTGTGTTCAC